>BSBK01002020.1:0-220525 GCA_027943335.1 Chamaecyparis obtusa | reverse complement strand
TATATATATACATATATATATATACATATATATATATACATATATATATACATATATATATATATACATATATATATATATATATATATATATATATATATATATATATATATATATATAGATACATATATATATATACATATATATATATACATATATAGATATATATCTATATATGTATATATATAGATATATATCTATATATGTATATATATAGATATATATGTATATATCTATATATATATATATCTATAGATATATATGTATATATATATATATATATATATATATATATATATATATATATATATATATATATATATATATATATATCTATATACATATATATCTATATATATATATATATATATATACACACACACACACCAAATTCTCCAATTAATTTCTATAGGAACAAACTCTGCAATCAATTTCTACCAGACCACCATGCTAGCAAATTTCGAAAACATTTTGTTCATTAATCATGCTTATGCTTTTACTTGGCTCATTGTGTAATAGTTTTCCCTTTTTTATAACTACTTTGTTTTTAAAGAGCTAACCATATTGTGATGTCTAAATGATCAATCAACTACCATGAAAAAAAATCATCAGACATCTACTTTGAATATGGTTAATCACTATAGCCATATTAGCAGGAATAAGATCAAAAAAAATATTCAAGTCTCTAAGGGGACAAAGCACTCTGATGACAAGGTTATAGAAGGAAATTAAGTAAAATATATGAAACTAACTTTTCTCAAAAAAAGGATAAAGTTTGGCTGGATTGATAGCATTCACTCTTAATCTAGTCATACGAGAAGGTACCATAGGCATGACAAGAACTGACAAAGCATTGATCTGGTCTTGGCCTAAGCCTATAAATATTATGCATACAGCCTGCATGATATTGGAGTAGAAGAAATTGTTATATGAAAATTTTGATTTTAAAATTACAAAACTAATAGAATAATGGAACATGTGCATCTAGTAAAGATCTTGGGGTGCAGAGAAAAGTTACCTCTCCTAGAAGTATTTTACACATGGCACCCTCCAAACTCAAATTTACATCTTCAGTCCTTTCTAGGCTCTCTATGATATTAATGGCCTTTTCAATTTGCAAATGCAATAGGATATTCACTAAAAGCACCTGGAAATGTAAGGACAAAATTTTCATCAAAGCATCTCAAATAATAAAAAACAAAATGCATACCAGTTACAGTAAACTATCGAATCCAAGATTTCATTGGTCAATAGTAAACAAAACTGGTGCAGGAGCACCCAAGGGACACATGAACTTACAGGGTGCACCAGGAGTCATGAAGGAGACCATGAAGGTACAAGGGCAATCAATGCCTAATCAAGTCAATTGATGAGGAATCATGGCTATTGAAGCCATTAAATGTTAGGGATTTCATAAAGTTGTTAAAATGTGATGCATTGCCAAGAATGAGCAAATTGGCATAAATGAGGAGTCAAGAATCTTTCAAGTGATGTAAAAGGTCATTTATGTGTTATAAGTTTGTATTAAATGTGTCCAAGGTCATAAAGAATGTAATAAGGTTATTAAAGCCTCTAAATGATGTAAAATGCACTAAAGGTGCAAGATATTGTAAATTGCCATTGTTGGCAACATAAGCCAAATAAGGCTTGGATGGGTTAGTTGAGATCATAGGGTGTGAAGGTTGTTTTAAAAATCTTTTAGAAGTCTTTAGGAATGTTATCCAAAGTCTAATAAGTCCTTGTCACGAATTATATAAAACAAGAAACAATTGTTATCCAAAAGTAATGACTGTCGTTACAAAAAACTGCTTGTTTACTGTCCTATGACAGTTATAAGGAAGTTGATTCGATCCAAGAGGTCTGGAAGATAGTTAGAAGGAAAAGAGTCTTTAAAAAGGAATTTATTTTGATTGTATGGGATCAAAAGTTGAGGAGAGGTGAATGTAACAAGAAAAGACATAAATAAAAGAATTATGTACTTCACTGTCACAGTGACAATTTTCTAATTTGCAAGGTTCAAATTGGTAATTTAGTAAGGTTCTTTCCATTCTAAAGTTACTATGTTATCTCCTTGAAAGGTTTTTCATGAATTATTAAGTCTTTCACAACTTTGATCAAAGACTTTTGTAAGTTTTTTTCGAACAAAACTATTTTTAAGTCCTCTACTATCACAGGAAACATGACAGATTGTCATTGTTTTGAAGTCTTTTATGGAGACAAGCCTCTCCCACTTTTTGTGATTGGAATGTAACTTGTGGGAGAGGTACTAAGGCCTATAAATATTATGTTTTTATCATGATATGGATACAGGTGTCAGTGAAAGGAGAAAGGAACAGTAGGTGACTATTGAACAGGCAGTGAAGGGTGCATTTGGGAAGCACCACGTGGTGAATATGAACAAGTTGAGGGTGGAATTGCTAATGAGTGTTGGAAATGATTGAGAGAGTTTTTTTGAAGGTTTTTGAGCCATTAGAAAGGTTTTGTGAGTTGATTTAGGGTTTTTCTAGGAAGCTCTAGGCTAGAAACCCTTAAAGGGAGGGTTTGATGAAAAAGTATCTAGGAAAGCTTGGAGGGTCAAACTAATTGATGAATTGTGATGTTTACTAGATTCCTTGAGATTGTATAAAGGTTGGAAGGTTGAGAGTAAGTGTAAATAGGAGTTGCTTTGGAAGAGCAGGGCTAATTAGGCCTAATTGCTGATAGGGACAGTCATAGAAGTGTGCAACAGTCACAAGTTGAAGGATTGGTATTAGTGTGATTTGAAGAACTCCATAAAGGGTATTTGGAAAGGTGAAGAAGTCTCCATGGTGTTTGAGGAATTTTAGAGAAAAGTGCAATTTACTGGCAGGACAGGGCTAATTGGACAGTCCTAGAAAAGGCAGTTTTGAAGATTGGGATAGAGTTAATGCTTGGTAGGGGTTGGAACTCCTTAGTTAGGCTATTTGAGGATTTTTGAAGCCTTAGAAGGATCAGGGGAATCCTTGAAGATAGAAATCAAGAGGTGATTGCATGAAAGGTGAATTAGGAGTGTTCCCAAGGAGAGGGAAATTGGAACATGGACAAAGTGAATTGATAAGTTGTCTAAAATGAATCAAGGTAGTGAACCTATTGCAGAGGAGTGTTTGGTTGATATCCTAAAGTCAGGGACTTCTTATTGATCCTCGAGTTGAACTCTAGTTCCTTGAGTGGATTCCAAGACGTTGTTGAATCCTCGAGTTGAACAGGGTTCCTTAAGGGGATGTTAGAAGGCTCTGCATCAAAAAATCTAAGCTTGTCTTTAAAGTTTGAGCTTCACTTGGTTTCGAGAATAGTTTAATATTCTCTACTAAACAAGGCCAACCACATGAAGGTGGAAACTCATTTGCCCCCCCCCCCCCCTAACATCACTCTAAATTCCCCATTAACATTTAATAACATTCATTCATTCATTCATCCATTTTTGAAATATAACATTCAATCATTATAATCACATGATAACATTCATTAACACATAAAATTCATTAACACACAACATTCATGAATAATTCATTAACACACAACATTCATGAATAATTCATTAACACACAACATTCACGAATAATTCATTAACACATATTAACACACATCATTCATCAACATTACTAGTACAAAATTACATCCCTTAAGATAATGTTCTTTCATTAGCAATAAATGTTAATTACAATCATTTCTTTTTGGGTTTCTTGCTATTTTTTTTAATCATGTAATTTCTAAGAGGAAGATCAATGTCCTCATCATTCCCCTCCTCTATTGATTATAATCCCAATGTGTGTCTCCTCCTCATCTGTTCAGGAACACGAGGCCACTGCGCTAAAGGGGGGTCTCTGCAATAACTACTTCATGAGTTAAATTCACACTATTTTATATTATTGAATTACAAGTATTTATGTAAGTAAAAGAACTATAAATCAAAAAATTAATTTAAAAGAACAAAACATAGATTTTCTTTACCTGAATGTGCCACATGATCTACATGGTGATTAGTCTGAACATCCTCTGGCACTCGTTCAGCATGACTTGATTTTGTATCCTCTAAAATATACACAAAAATGTTACACCAAGTTCAATTTAAGATGTTAAATTGTATTAATAATTACATAATTAGTTTTAAATAGAAAATGAGCACCTCCTTGGATAGTACAATGCACATCAGGGGCTTCATGATGCGGTGTATGATCTGTGTCACAATTAAGAGGCTGCATTGCAATGTAATGGACATTATTATCAAATTGATTGTTGCTCAAGTATTCAATTTCTAATATATTTTTTGGCATATTTACCTGTGCACATGATGTAGGAGACTCTTCGGTTGGGCCAGTGGAAGCTTGACGTAGGCGTTCAGCCACGGCTTGATAGCCTTCCTTGAAGGCAATTTTTTTGTGTTCTTCCGTGGCCTCTAAATTAAAATCAAAGCCCTGCATTTTTTGATTAAACAAAATTATTTGCATTTTATAAATAATTTTTCTCTGCAATTCATTTACTGCTACTTACAATGCGAGCTTTAATTTTCAAATATCCTCCAGCACCAAGTTTGTGTTGCCCAATCTTTTGTAGCCTGGCCTTTGTTGCCTTTGAAGTGTCCTGCAACCTATGAAAAGTTTGAAAAAATGGTTATAAAAACATGTATATGGAATAAAAAATGAAACTTTGAAATGCTGAACACATTGCATTCAATGGTGAAAATGTCTAAAACATCATACCAAGATATTATATTGAAAAATGATGATTGCATTCAAAATTTAATTATCATCTCAAAAGTCCATGCCAAACACCTTATCACTAGTAGTTAATACTATTGCATACCTTCTCGCATTTGTTGGTGAAACTCCTCTTTGAGCATCTGCTTTTTCCTTTGCATCTAAAATAAATTCATTCCAATCCCTCACTGAAATAAAGGGAGGACGCTTGTACTTTGGGTTCTGGATGAGACTCTTTCTATATGCATCCCTCATAGTCTTAAGATGTTTGCAAGCTCTTTCTAAAATTTTCTTCTCATCAAAAATATTATTACCAAACTCATGCTCTAAATCTTTGACGAGCTGATCTTTTAAACTTTTTTCTTGCAAATTCCACCTTTTAAGGAAAAACACAAAATTGTTAGATATAGCCGCTAAAAGAAAAGACCAGAATGAAAGGAAAAATACTGTACCAATTAATGATATGAAAAAAAAATAGTGGGATAAACTTAGTTCACTTATGATGTTCCACCTTGTACGTATGGTGGGCCCGAATATATGCAATGTGAGGTCATAAAGCTTCTTATAAAATATATCATTTCCTGCAAAAAATGTCATGGGATAATCAATCCAAAACTTGTTATGAATAGGTAAATGCATATTACAATATAAAAAATAATTATTTAAAGTACCTAGAATCTGAGGACATTTTATAAGCATTGATTCATTATTGTTGTATACACCTAAAAATGGTCACCTAGACTATTAGCCCCTTGCTAGCATTTTTGCTAAAATCATCAATTGCTTATTCTTGATCAAATCCTAGTTCTATCATTTATTTGATTATTTTCTATGGACTAACCATCTTATCCTAAGTCTTTATTTATTAAAAGGAATATTCCCTCCCCTTTTAATAAATAAAAAGCCCCCACTTTTCCTCTTATCCTAAGTTGCACAAATAAAGCATTATTCTTATTTTATAAAAAGGAGAAAAGCACTTTTTGTCTCATATGGACACAAAAGTCAACTCTTATTTTCTCATTGGAGGAAACTTGTGCACATGGATTGCTCCTCTTTCAAGCTCCACCATCGATTAAATCTTTTGCCTCTTAATCTCCATGGTCCATTCCTCCTCATTTCCTATAAAAGAAGAGCTCTTTTCTTCATTCTAGATCCCCAACTTTTTATGCTAACTTTATGATGCATGTTTTCTAGGTCACTTTGGAGCTTTTGGAGATTTGGAGCATTCTTAGCATCTACATCTCATTCTTGCATTCTACATCTCATTCTTGCATTCTTAGCTTAGCTTCATATTTATGCTTTTTTAGATTAGTTTCATTTCTATGCTCTAGATTAGCTCACATAGATTAATTAGCTTGGGTTGTAACACTTGCATATTTCCTTTCATAGCTTAGCTTGCATTTCCATTTCTAGTATAGTTGCATTGCATTTTCATTCTTGATTCTTGAGGATATTGGCATTCTTGCCCTTGTCTTCATTGAATCTCCCATTGCATGGTTTACTAGCAAGGTTATAGGTTAAATAGCTCTAGCTGAGAGCATTCTTAAAAACCCTTGCACTCCATGCCTAGGGAGCTATGGATCGATTTGTGAGACCTCATTCTTGAGTTTCTTTGCATGTAATGATCCATAGAAGTGTGACACATTTATAGCACACAATTGTCAATCAATAATGACGTCTGCGTAGCTCCCGTGCTAGTAACATGGGTAGATCCAGGAAATGGTGGTGAATTATCACCAATACATGTAGATTGATCAATATTTGGTGTACCAAACGGTGCCACCGGTGTATCTCCTACTCCAAAAAAATAATCCACTATGTGATGCACCCAAGATTAAAGTACAAATTATGAAATCATAATTAGCACAAAACCAAATATAGTAAAACAATGATTTACCAGCTACCATACGCCTTGAAGGTGTTGATATTTGCATGGCCCTTGTGGTCGACATTGCTCTCAGAAATCTTCTATGGACAACCTGGCTAGGAGGAGTCTCCTGCAATTGATGACCTGAACAATACATTGTTAGCAAAGACATTTTGAAATAATAAAAGTAAGAGTTAACTTGAGAAGTTTTTGAATGTTCCAAAGAAAAAATTCCTTGTAACTTGTCAACTAAAGGATTATTTTACCTAAGGCGGTTGGAGGCCTACTAGCACCGGCCTCATCCGCACATTGTCCTTGACCAGGTACTAGAGATTCCATAAAATCCTGCAACAAGAACACATATTACATATATTTTACTTCACAACATAAAAGAGTATAAAATATTAACCTTTATTGAAATTTTGTTATAACTAAAGATTCATTATTGCTTACTTGATACCGACGTGCGAGCACTTTCAATTCAGTTAGCCTCATCAACATCTCCTCAAGTGGATTTGTTTCATACAAAATATTAATTATTTCTTTATTGATTTGTTTCATTTTTTTCTTCAACATGATTGTTACATTAGGCGAATCTACAAAATGATCATCATCCTTGAAGGTAGCTATTGCCTCTACTATTGAGGGTCCTTTTCCCTTATCCTGAACATCAAATTGTGATAGGAATATCAGTAAAACTATCATAAAAACTCCAAAACCATAAATAAAATAACGTAATAATATAACATTTTTCAACTATCTAATTTGTACAATTTTAATAAGGTTTACCCTTGCTAAAGAATGGGTGGGAGGAGCATCCTCATGGCCTCTATCATGTGCAGGGTCCATATCATCCTGTGACAAAGATAAAATATAAAAACTTTAGCGAACTAAAAGCAATAGACTTAGCAAAAAAAAACTTATTAATAAAATGGTATATAGTACTTACCACCCTCATGATAGTAACTTTGTTTGTATCTATGTGATTTAAATGATAATCTATTAACAGTTCTTCCCCTGCACTGATTAATTTTATTGCACATACAAAAACTTGATTCCCCTCACGTGCCTCAAATATGCAATTGGGTTGCTTATTAGTTGACGAAGGTCACGTACTATTTATAAAACCCACAATATTACCTGTTGCTTTTGGTCTCCCATCAATGTACATTGCAAATCTTTTACTTTGATCATTTTCTTTCCTTTGTATATAATTAGCTGATAGTGCATACCTACGCATACTTTTTTTATATTGAACAATCCACATCCAATCATTGTAATTGTAACACGGACCGACATACTTGAACAATTCAACAACTCTATTGTAATATACCTTTATCCCATCCATGGAAAATAGGCCCAAACCATGTAATGAGGATGGAGCAATGCAATATATCCTCTCATTAACACAAAAATCAGTATTAATTGGAGGTAGCTCATTGGGTACCCATTCTTTCTCAATGTGTGTGTACCGAAAGGGCACCTTGATGTCACCTTTGGTCTCATCATCATAAGAACATGACCCCCCATTAGCAAGGAAATATTGCATGTGTTTATCAAATTTTTTTCTAATCTTTTGACCTCTAGTTGATCTCCCTATTTTAGCCGTACTACATGTAGAACTTTCATCTAGCATTCCCTCATTTCCCTCATTCAATGTAGATAGATCTGACAAGTACCTATTTGGTGGGTGCTACAATCCATCAAATGAGATATTGTCACATCAATATATATATAATAATCAAGTCGTGACCCATACGTACGATTCTTCTTTGTCTATACATGAGAGATATAAAATGTACTAGGTTGAAAGTGATTATATATTATATTTCTATACGGTTCTTCTTTGTCTATATATACATTATATGATTATATAATATGTCTATCTATAACATACATGCTCAGTGATAAACAAGAAGAATATAAGAAAATTATGTCTATTTATTAACTTATACCTGGTGATCCATGTCACTGTGCACGATCCACGCCAAAGGGGTCAAATTTCCTACATATGTTAATCATTTATGGTAAGTTAGCTAAATATTACATGATATGTATGCTACAAATAACTTAGAAGATAACATGAACAATATGCAACATCGTAAACATGAACAAATTTACCTTATATATGGAATGCAAGATCATCAACAGAAGGCCGAGGTGACGATGTCTGTAGTCAATTGCCTGTTTACAAAAAGGGTGATAATCAAACACAAATATACATGTATCAATAGCAATTAATTGAGCATCGTAAACAAAAAATTGGTAATTATAAATCACATATGTCATAATCATTAGAATTGAACACAATAAATATGTAATCATTAGAATTGAACACAATAAATATGTAACCATTTCAATTATGTCATTGATCATCATCATCATCATCATCATCATCATCATCATCATCATCAACAGCATCACCATCATCATCATCACCATGATCACCATCACCATCGTCATCACCATCATCATCATCATCATCATCATCACCATCATCATCATCATCATCATCATCTACTTCTTCATCATCTTCAGTATCTTCTTCTTCCATAACATTATACTTTATCGGCCTTCCTCTTGGATCATGTCTAACAACAAATGACCAACCCTGTTTATGTGGAACCTCTAAGTAAAACACTTGCTCACACTATCTTGGAAGAACATAAGGCTCATCTCCAACTAGCTCAAATGACCTTGTATTAATCATTGTAAATTCATTATCATGTTGAATAATAGTTCTATCTGGATCATTTTGATTCAGTCGTAGCCTGTACCATTTGATGACAAATAGAACTACTTTAAAGGAGTTAAAGTCGCACTCAATTATATCATCTAAGATGCCATAGTATTGATTTTGAGATTGTTGAGGATGTATGTCATTTCTAGATGATATATTGGTGACCTCAAAAATTGCACTTATCCCAGAATCATAAGTTTTCTTTGTGTCATCCAACTTTTTTATGCGAAATTTGTGGCCATGATAGTACATAGCTTTGTGGTGCTTGACCTACAATTTTTCAAGTGTGTAAATTATTTGCATCATGAGTTGATATGAAACATACGAGGCATGATTATTAATAAATTTGTACGTACCTGTCCACCTCTTAAACCAGGTGCTAGATCAATTACCATTGGAGTAACATTGGAATCTCCATTATGATGAGCTTCTCTAACCAATGAAGCAACACCTTCCCATGTTAATGAGTAACCATTTTGTTGACATCATTCAATCCATACCGTCATCCAATCAACATTGTTTGCAATATACAAATGTATTGCATCCTACTCTCGACCAGTTGTATCAAAAAAAATATACCAATTATAAATAGCTTATATTTAAGATTTATAAGAATTAATTAACTACGATAACATCTTAGATTTATCTCTCACTTTCCTCAATCTACCTTTGCCCATCAAGTACTCCCCTTCAAATTTGTTAATGGAGTTGGGATCCCAAATACGATCTACATGGATCTTTGCTGTAAATTTAGGAAGATATTCACTAATGTACACCATGGTCTGGTATACCATATATCCCTCCACCATAGAACCCTCAGGATGTGCTCTTTGTCGAACCAAGCCTTTCAAAAATTTCAAGTGCCTCTCAACCATCCACATTGACCTAGTTGGTACAGGTCCACACAATTCAATCTCCTCAACCTAATGTATGAGGTAATGTTCTTGTGCATTGAAAAAAGTTGAAGGTAGACACTTTTTCATTTCACACATAAGAAGAGGAATTTTTCTCTTCCAATATTTTATATCTTCTTTATTGATTTCTTTAGATGACAACCACCTCATGTATTTTCCAAGATCATATATAACTTGTTTGACACCGTTGGCAAAGTGGTGTGGGAGAGATAGAGATAGAACGTACTACAATATTTGTAAAATGATCTTGTCAATATTTTATAAAAGAATGCAATGAAAACCACATGCAGTATACAAATATATAGTGAATACAAAATAATATGAATTACTTTAATAAATATTTGTCAATCATGTGTTTTCATCCCTGGCCCAAATTCACTTTTCTTTGATATGAGATTGTTTATGTTCGCAGAAAATCCTGTGGGAAATCGTATTTTTTTTATAATTTCTTTTATAGCATTGCTCTGCTGCTCCAACAATAACCATGGAAAGGCACTTGTATCAATCTGGTCTCCATTGTTATTTGATCAAATAAATTTTTTCATTGCATGGTTGGATTCTTCAATGTCACTACAAATTTTGATAATTTGATCTTTGGCACGTCTTCCATCCAATATTTTCCATAATGTCTCTGTTACATTCTTTCCAATATGCATAGGATCGAACAAATGCATGATTGGGAGTTGCTCGTAGTACGAAAACCTAGTAAATTGTGTAGGATAACTTTTTAGTCCTTTTGGAAGTTGGTCATTGATGTCTTGACGACCTTCAAAAGCATCAATTACATCATCAATAAACAAAACACAATATCAAAATATAAATTTGAAACAAAACCCATCAGATGGAATGACATTACCTCGATGATTTATTTTATTGTATGCCAACTTCCATAGGTGAGGTGTCATTCTCTATGGCTTTGATGTAGTCTCTTCTTTCCCATTGAAAAGATGTTTTTCAGTAATTCAGTACTTATGATTTCTATGCAGAAAGTGTCTATTCTCATCAAACACCTGCTTTCTTAAACTTTTTGAATGATGAGATTTTGTCTTTGGACCACAAACTAGACATGCAAATTTTCCTTTTGTCTGAAGACCTACAAGATCATGTATAATTGGATTAAATATGTTAACTTTGTGTTAGCACTATAACATACCAAAAAAGAGGCGTTAAGAAGAGAACATACCACAAAAATGTGTTAGCCCAGGGGCATCATGTATTGTCCATACAAGTATTGCATGGAATTGAAATTGTCTTTGTCCTATTAGTCTAGAGATGTCATACATAGTGACCCCATTCCATAACACCATCAACTCATCGATAAGGGGCTCAATATATACATTGATATCTTTAACTTGGTACTTACCTAGTTGAATGAACAAAAACATTACATAATTATTATGACCATTTTGATGGATTATTAATAATAAATTTATTTAGATGACCATTAAATCAAAAAATACCTAGAATAATCAGTGACAACATTATGTGCTCCCTCTTTATGGACAACCAAGGAGGAATGTTATTATTGATAACAAAAATAGGCCACACCGAGTAAGTAGATCTCATCTCTCCAAACGGATTGACACCATCTGTTGCCAATGAAAGCTTGAGATTACAAGGTTCTTCTTTAAAGTGTGGCCATTTTTCTTCTATTTCCTTAAATGTCGATCCATCCACAGACATTCGCATAATGCCATCTTGACTTCTATTGCGTGCATGGTAATCCATAAATTGTGCCAAGCTATTGCACTTGAATAATCATTGCAGACGTGGAATAATGGGAATATGTCGAAGAACCTTGCAAGGCACCTTTTTTGTTATTCGATCTGATTGATATCTACTAATATGAAAAATAGGGCATTCTGTTGCAAATTCATGTTGTTTATAATATATAATATGATCATTCGGACATGCATGTATTGTTTGATACTCCATTCCAATATCTTTCATAATGGCAGATAATTATCGGTACAAGTGAGGTAGAATGTTTGATGGTGGTAACAAACACTCACCTATCAACCTACGACCAAAAATATAATTTATTAATTTAAAGAATATTAATTGCTACATGATTCACCCAATATTAATTGTAAGGTAATTACGACTAAAATAATGAAAAAAGATGACATACCTTAACATACGTGTCATTGCTACATTGGATAAACCATTCATAACCTTCAAGTTCACCAACAAAAATACAGCAGCAAGAAGAGTTGTTTCAGAGCCTTCATATAGGGGCTCATGTGCCTTCTCAAGTATAGGTACATCAAGCTCTGCATCAACATCATCATCATCTTGATCATCGTGATCATCTTGATCTTCTTCATCATTGTGGTCTTCTTCCATGATATCATTACCTTCTACTTCTATATTCACACCTCCATGTTCCCTCATTTGGAAATCCACATTCTCCAGATTGTCATGGTCCATAACATGAAACTGAGGGATGTTGACCTATATGAAAATGATGACCTTATATTAACCATGACCATGTTGTCATCATCAAATCATGTCTTATGTATTTTATAAAATATTAAAATACATACCAATGGATGAAATTCATTTCCCCCTTCAATGTGACGACCATGTTGCCTACAATGTTCCTCAACTATTTTGATTAGATATCTTCGAGTCTTTAAGCCCTTACAAAGTTTGCAAGGACAATAAAATTTTCCATCACCCTTTCTTTTTAAGTTAGACCATAGTCTAGCAATTGTCTCCCTATTTTTTTGTGCATTGATATCATCAAACATGGTCTTTCTTGAATGGAATGACTTGTTGGTGGAAGAAGGATGATTTGTTTGCAACCTGCAGATAAAAATCATTATTGAACAACCATTTTCTCAACCATTTTAATATCGAAAACATCATATGAAATATCTTTATCATTTAGATTTTAATGGTATATTTTAACTTTTAATTAGAATTTTGTGTAATATAAGGACCCCTATTCAAAATTATGTCAATACCAATAGATTGCCTCAAATTGTCCAAAATGACTAAAAGCCCTTGCGTAGCAAATATATATCATTTGGAAATATATATCATTGGGAAAAAGAACCAAATTCTCAACCATAGAACAAATGAATCTTTTCCTTGAAGTTGGCTAGGATAGAAGCCCTCAAGTTGAGCCTTCCATTATCTTCATTGCTATTTAAACTCAAGATAATTCTCATTATAATGGAAAGAGGGCCAAACAATAGAGCAGAGCTCATGAACTGAAATTTTCCTTTGAAGACATGAACAAGTCTCTTGTTACCAAAGGGAAGCCCTTAGTACCCATAAATGGAACACAAGGGAATAACTAAATTGCCTTATACATAACCAAAATGTAGACACTAGGAAACATACTAAAGCATCAAACAAGCAAGATAACTCAAAACCTAGAATACCATGAGAAATAGAGCAATGACATGTGTGAGAACATAGCAGCGACCGAAATAAATAGCTCTCATCAATACAAATGCCTTCAATACCAACATACACCAAGGATAGAACAAAGGGTCACATCAAAATATAACAAACCAATGATTAAGAGACAACTACCATTGGGAATGACAAGTTGATACTCTTTAAAGTAATCAAGGTGACTTATCATCCAGTAGAATGCTTCCTAACAAAGTTCATGATTCCACATCATCATTGAAGAAAAAAGAGATGGTCTTGGAAAATCCTCACGTTAGCTAAGGCATTATTTGCATTGTTACCTTCATGATGAAAATGCACAAAAGAGATGCTATAAAAATGCTTGCTAAATTCTAAATCTCCATAAAGCAATCTTCAGAGCTTCCATAATCCAATTTATTTTTTAGATGTATCAAATAATTCTTCATCTGGATAGTAAACTATTGGTATTGTTTATCCATACCCAATCACGTTTTACCCATGCCTTCTACCATAATTCATCTGTGTTGCAATTGTTCCTCAGACAGCAGGTCCACAACATATTTCTTCCCTTTTAGATACCAACTTTATTTCTTTGGGTTTCCTCTCTCTAAATCAGCATACACTTCCTATGGATTCCTTGCTCTGCTACAAATGTTGAAAGAATAGATTCATCAAGTTTGAGAGAATTGGATGGCACACACTTCAAGGTATGTGGTCTCTATTTATTATTGAATGAGCTATAAAGTGGTTGTAATGGGAGTTTCTTTATTGGCATAACTTATGGGGTCTTATTACATCATTAACATAAGCAATAAATGCCTGTATACAAAATGTATTTTAACATCAGGTCTACCAACAGGATATATTTAATAGCCACTATTTAAAAAGAAATGTACGTGGCCTCTATTTATTATTGAATGAGCTACAAAGTGGTTGTAATGGGAGTTACTTTATTGGCATAGCTCATCCAAAGCTAAACTTTGCTTGGTCATTCCTCATTGAAATTAGGTCCGTGATAACTCTCTTTGCCTCCATTTTCAGTGGGATTCATTTCTGAACTGAATGTTGACATTCATACTTGTCCATTTATCATACTTGGATCTTACTCATTCTCACCTCAATTTCATAGCTTGTTCACAATCTAATTTAGACTTGAATTCACACCCATATCAACACCATTTGGATTTGTTTCTCATAAAAACTTTCATGCACCATCACCATTGATGGTGCATCCTACTTTCTCTTTACCTCTCAAGTCTCAAACACTAGATCTTGCTCTCCTCTTCACATTTCAAGGTCTAGCCCTTGACTCGTAAATGAGGCAAAGTTGCTCAAACTCATCTCTCAAACTTGGAGACTTGAAAATTGGTACCAACTAAGACCACTACTCATACTGCCAAAGTGAAAAGAGGGGGTCCCCATTTGAAATGGGGGCGATGGTGTGAAAACCTCACAATACTGCCAAGTGAAAAGAGGGGGTCCTCATTTTTTGGGTCTTCCTTCTCAAATGAGGAAAGAGTCAAATTGTCTCAAATGTAGGCATAAGAGTTCTAGCCCCAAAAAATGGGTGAATACCATCATGGGAATGGACAAAGAAGAGAAAGAGAGGAAAAAGAAACAAACTAAAAAGATGACTACTAAAATAGTAGAGGAGATGAAGAAGGTTGAATTTATTCCTATGTAATAAGCACTTATAGATGATATTAATTTTTAGGATATACCTTATGCATCCACACAAGACATATATATATTTTCCTTTGATGCTCCTATGATTGAGAGGGATACAACAAAGAAGAGTGATAAGAAGGATAAGAAAACTACTCATCCAAAGAGTAGTGGTGCAGAAGATCAAAGTGAAATAGGTGTCCCTCCTTCAAGGAACACAACTAGAAACAAAGAATAGGACATTGTTCCTTTAGAGAAAACTATAGTGCTTAATGAGAAAGAGGAAGAGGAAAATACTAAGAAGGTTCAAGACACTACTAAGACAAGTGATGAATTTAAGTGGTAAACATTGATTCCTCATTGCTTCTAAAACAAAAATTGAAGCTGTCGATAGGTTCCTTCAAGGATCATTCCTCTCTCATTGAGAATAAAGAAGAGTGGGATGCCTTAAGTAAGATAAAAGATAAGAGAAAGGTAGAAGCCTTTAATTAGTATGAAAATGCACACAATTGATATATTTTAGCATCACTTGAAATTATTTAAGGAATGTGCTAATGAAGTTAAGTATGTGTTCTATCAATTTTTCTTGAAATGACCTAGTTTTTCAAAAAAGCATAAAGGATGAGATTGACTCCATTGAGTCATAGATCACACAATTGGCAATAATATATATAATATTTCAAAGGATAAGGATGCAGAAACTAGAGCTTAAATTGAGAAGCTTCATTCATAGCTTTCATTTCTTTAGGACTATAGGGAGCGGATAAAGAGACAATTATATTAGTTGAGGGAATCAATGAATTGAGGCTTTCCTCATTTGAGAAGGAAGATCCTGTCAGTTTTTGGGTTTTGGTCAAAACAATTTTCTATATTGGCCATGACTATGCAAACAAGGGTTTACAGTTTATTCAAAAACTTACAAACCCAATGTATAAATTTGTATAAATAGAACCACACATTATCTAAATTATGACTAAATTTTATTAGAAATCACACCATTTTTACCTCTATCATTGCTTAAAGAATAATTAAGTTAAATTGATTAATTAAAATGAAGGGAAAAAACTCAAACTAAAAAGTTAGCACATTTCACAACATAGAAAATTTTGAATTTGATGAAAGTTTTGAATAGTTTAGTAAATTAAATCTATTTTCAGAACAAACTACGTGAAGATTTCAAAATTCAAGCGAATCAAATTTTCCCATTCTCATATTATATTTTGATATTTTTGAGGTCCATATTTGCAAGTAAATAATATTGGAGTGTTGATGTTTGTAACATTGATTAGATAAATAATATTGACTATATGATTATTATGAGAAATAATTTATTATATATATACATACATATCAATATCAATAATTGATATTACTATATACATTGATAAATATGTAAATATAAAGTTAGATTATAATTATTCTCTATTACATTGATAAATCCTATGCTCTCCACAATTGCTAAACACGAAAAAATTTCAGTTAGGTGATCCAGAATCCTATGGGGCCTTTAAATTCAAAGTTTTTGTGTCAAAGGTTCACAAATCACTTCTGGAACACCTATGTTCATATTCATGGAGGAAAGAAGCATTATAACATATTGATTACACTGAACATTTCACAAAATATGATGTAGCTTCCAAAAATTGTTTCAAGTTGGATTGGGGAAGACTTGTTTCCGTTTGGTAAGAATACTCAGACTATCTACATAATTTAAGGATAACGAAATGTTTGATACATGGTCTCACTCATTGTAATGTCCCCTTTCTGAAATAGGATTTAATATTAAATAATAATAATAACAAAAGTAAAATACAAAAAATAAAAATAAAATTTAACATAAATTTAATTAAAATTAAGTTAATGAATGGTCAAAAGGCATGAGAGGAAAAGTTGTGACTCCCTCAAACTATGAGGTATAAAAGGGAGAAGGCAGCTTCATTTGAAAGGGGGCAATTTTTTTATCAAGAATGAGAAGTGCAAATCTAATCAACAAGACATCAATGACGAGATATGACCCCTTTAAATGGGTGCATCTTTCCAAAGAGATGTGTCTCCTCAAAATATGCAAGCACAAATAGGTGTTGAATGGAAGAGGAATACAAGGGAAAATGCATTCTCAAGTTAGAGCGGGTCCACAACACAATTATGGCAGAAATAAAAGCAGATAAAATAAGAATTATAATATTTGAGATGAAATCAGATGTGGAAATAGGGTAATAGCGGAAAAAGGAGATTTAGTTTGAATTATCAGGCAATAAGAATATGACACAGTACTTAATTCAAAGAGGGATCCATATTTATGGAGAAGAGGGAATGGAGGATATAAATCAAGAGAGGATTAATGAAAGAAGAAACAAATAAAAAGAAGAAAGCTTGTGACCTTCTCAAAAAATGAAAATTATGAAGGGTTGTGTTGTTTCAAAAAGTGGTAATTGTGAAGGGTTGTGACTCTTAATAGACATGAGGAAGAGGAGTAACTTATCCTTCGTATTGGATGTTATAAAGGGGAGAAGGTTCCATTTGAAGAAGATGTCAATCATAGAAAAACCCATAACTATGTGTGAAGCAACTCACATGCTTGGTTTTTCTCTTCATTTTTGTACATATTGAGAAAGGCACATACAACAATAACCTTTGTTAAAAATCCCCTTAGTGTTCTTTGATGGACGTATATATGTTATTCGAAAGCCTCTGCATTGGTAAGGGAAGGGAGGATACGTACAAAGGTTTTGGACTTTATCTTTACATTACCCCACTGCATTTACACAAAATTTTCTACAATATTGTTCACAATAAATTTGTTATGCATGCATATCTAGTGTCCATTCACATTGTGAGGGTGCACTCCATGAGACCACATTTCTTTAAGGGGCCTTATGTGTACAACCGATGCCTCCAAATGTCATCAGTTGCCTGCATATGGCAGATTCAAAAATGGTCTGTAGAATTTCTCTCCTCTTCTATTATGTGCATCATGGCAATAAAAAAATCCCACCTCGTACTACCTATGCAGCTTCATTGATCAACACCTATGAAGAGAAGAGATCAATTGGGAGAATAATATATCACCCTATCAAACTGACATAAATTCAATCCATTAAATTATGTAGCATAGGATTCTGGATTATGCCCTAGCTGGAACCATCGACTGTCGATGCATAGTTGAATTGGCTTAATGCGACTACACTTGTCCTCAGCGGTGGAAGCCTTCAAAACTTTAATGCTTTCTTTTCAGCTTTCCCCACTACTTTGGCGAGGGTTCGCTTGTCTCCTTACCAGATATTTTAATAATGATGGTGTTTTTCAATTGTATATTAGGAGCAGGTATTAATTTGCTTGTTTTCATCAATGAATTGTAGGTCGCGGGACCTTCTTTCTTAATAAACATGGATTAATCTTGTCTTTGATTACAAAACTGATGGCAAGAGGTAGTGGAGAAACAAAATAAAATGGAACCTGTAATTGCCTGCCCACTCGCTTCCGCCCGCCCGCTTGCTCCCGCCCGCGCTAAAAAGGATAGTTTAAATGAAGATGCATTTTCTTTTTTTTTACCTTTATGCCCGTGTTGGTCAAAATTTTGACCAACACGGGCATAAACGGCCATAAAAGTGAAAAAAGAAAATGAAGATGCATTTTTTTTTTCGAACTTTTATGCACGTGTTGGTCAAAATTTCGACCAACACGGGCATAAATGGGCATAAAAATAAAAAAAGAAAATGAAGATGCATTTTCTTTTTTTTTAACTTTTATACATGTGTTGGTCAAAATTTCGACCAACACGGGCATAAAAGTTTTTTAAAAAAAAATTATCCTTTATAATGCGACCAAGTAAAACCATTTTGCACTTTGGTCAAAAATTTTGGTTGAAATTTGTGGTCAAATGCACTAGTGCATGATGTCATTAAGGACTGAAGAGGAAGAGTCTAATATAAATTAAATATCTGGTTGCTTCAAAGCCTTTGGATTTTGGAGCTACTGTACAAAACTTTGACATTTGGAAATAAAGCATTAGTTCATGCAGAGGCTACCGATATTCTCAAGGCTCATTCTTCTTAACTGAACAATGCATTAGAAAAATTTTCAAGGAATTTGTGAAAGTGATTGTAGCATCCAGGATTTATAGAGAAAAACTGAGACATCTCTCAAAGAGAAAGAGTCTATGTAGATTGTGATTTGGTTCTTCAATGTGGAGGTAATTTCTTCTAGTGGACTAGAGAGATGTTCATGAATGTTCTTGGCTTTTATGGTACAATTTGACATCATTCTTTGGAGCAACTAATAGTTTAGACTCGAGTGCATCTTTGGAGAGATTTCCAGGAAATATAAAGTGTCTCCATTAGAATTAACATAAAGAGATAAGTACTTTATAAAGTTCATGAATTTCATTCATAGTCATTAATTCATGAAATTATATTGATTAAAAAAAAATAGGTATACTTCTAGTATTGATATTTCTCTTCGAGATAAGTTAATTCTATGAACTATGCGTAGTATCTTTTTGAAATGCTCTCGGGACAAATTAAGAAACATGAGACCACATTTCATTGAGGTAATTTTTCAAACAGTTTATTGCCTATCTATATTACCACATTTTTCATGCATGTCTACAAAAGCCTAAAATGGGTTCTTTTGAAAAAGATAAGGTTTCTAGGAAAATATATATTGAAGCATTAATAGAAAGCAATAGAATATACAAGGAATATAACTATTTGATAAGTTTTCACCAATAAAAGATGAGGCAATCCTAATTACAAATGATAGAAAGAAATAACATAGACAAGGCAATGAACTGTCTGAATTATAGAATTCCATGATGATCTAGGGAGTCTATGACTGCAATTCACAATAAGTTTTAGAAATTTCAGAGGTATAGGCACTGTAGCCTACCCAAACCTATAATGCTCAAGAGCCTGACTTCTCAAGGCAATCTCAAAGGGTCCCTAAAAGATGGAATTGAGTTTATTGTCTTCACTTTTCTTGGTTACAATATCCCAACACAACCTATGATTCCACTTCACAAAGTTTTCACAAATTGGACCCCAAAGCCCAATACCCTGCCTATTGGCCATGCTACAAATTTGTAATGAAAATAACTCTTTCTTTTCTCAAAGCACTTAATGAGATAACCACATTTATAGTTACCTTTTACAAGACTCTACAACATACCAAAAGCTTCTATATTGTTATTTTGGACAAACACTGGTAAGTATGACTGATACCCTATTTTTAACACATGAAAATGCTCAAATAACAAAGGAAGTGCAAACTAATGACCTCTTATACACCTCAACTCCTAGATAGTGCCTATTTATGTCCTAAATTGCCCAAATCCTGAAGCAATTAAACTCCAATGCTCTACAGATACCAAACCCCCAAATTGGGACCCCAAACCCTTGAAACTTAGGGCTTTATCAATCTTTGTGTCCTCGTCGACACTTCTGTGTCAAATTGGTCATTGGAACACCATTGAATCAACATATTAGAATGTTTCCCAGCATAAAATATATGACTTATGTGGTCAGTTCACCCACTGTTATACCGAGCCACCATTAACACTACCTTTCTACCACTGCTCTTCACTGTGATCACAACATTTTCCCATAATCTGCATAAACCATTTGATTCATTCAATGGTTTGAACCATGTTCTATAAATTACTGATTCACCCACCCATTTGGTTCATTCAATGTTAGCTGAAGGTTCTATAAATCGCGCTAGAACTATATAGTTCTAGCGCGATTTATAGAACCTTTGGCTAGCATCATCAATAATCTCCCAGTGAAGCCTAGGGATGGCTAAAGAAAAGGTTAGAAGGGCCATAAGTTTAGAAGGGCCATCACCAGTGGCAACACGATCTGCTAATTTTTGACAAAGCAAAATGAAACACCAAAGGTTACTGTTATCTAGTTGACAAAGCAAAATGAAACACCAGTGGCAACATGAACTGCTAATGTTTCACAATGTGGAGATCACTGTCATTACAATTCACAGGAAAACAAAAAGCAAAGAACATACTCGGAATTGTTGATAGTGAAGAGCAGTGGTAGAAAGGTAGTAAATTTCAATCTTCCCTCCCAGCTTCACTCCGTTCGTGTATGATCTTCACGCACGCACAACATAAAATGAAATGGTTGTAAATATGAAATGAGTTCAAATGTTTTTTTTAAGGTTATATTGCCGTGTTGGTCGAAATTTCAACCAACACGGGCATGGATTTTTAAAAAAACAAATTTTTCCTTCTATAATCGACCAAACTAAACCTTTTTAATTAATGGTCGCGAATAAAGGTCTAAAAATGATGTCAAATGTATTAGTGTAGGTTCTATCATAGTTCAGAAATTTGCATCTTTGTTTCTACAGTTATCTGAGAGTCTAGTCCATGCAATGGAACAATGTCATTTGTGCTTTTGTAACACATGATGCATATCTCCTAATGCAAGATCAAACTAGGGTGCGCTCTCCAACATAAACACAAGTGATCCCACTAAATCATGTAGCCAGGTTGCATTTTAGTTAGTTCTTTTTTCTACATTTTTGTTTGAGACAAGGGTTCTACTTATTCACCCTTCCCTCCCCCTTTTTTTCGTCTAATGCAAACCTCCCATTTTCCCTCCTTGACCTTCATCCCTACAAATCTTATTCCTAGGCAACTCCCCCTTGGCAAGTGAATCGCTTATCTCCACCCTTATTCTTCTGGCAACTGGAGATGCTAATCTGGCAATGGGAGGCTCTGCCATGAGCTCTCTCTCTCTCTCTCCTCTCTCTTCCCTCTCTTTCATCTTTCTCTCTCTCTCCCCCTCCCTCCCTCTCCCTAGGCGGAGACACCTATCTGGGGATGGGAGGCTCCACCTTGGTGGAGATGCCCATCTGAGGATGGGTGGCTCTGCTTTGGTGGAGCAGCCCATCTAGGGATGGGTGGCTCTGCTTTGGCAGAGACACTCATCAGTAAAATGATGTCTAGTGCTTCATTTTTGCCCAAATATGGGCATATAAGATGTTTTCAAAAATGCCAAAACACCAAGATTGCAATGGTGATGATTAGAATCTGATTTGACAAGTTGGGTGAGCATAGTAATGAATTTTCTATCTGCAATGCCTATCCATAGGTGGAGACGCCAGTCAATAGATGGGCGGCTCCGCCCCAAGCAGAGACACTTATTCGGTGGCTCTGCCTCAAGCGGGGACCCTGTCTCTAAATGGGTGGCTCTCCCCTTCTTAATCACGCCTCCATTCTTGTCTATTTTCGATAGCTCCTCTGCCATTGGATGTTTCCCTTCACCAAGTGGTGACGCCCGTTTTGTCATATGCCCCCTTCTCCCTTTTTCTCTTGCCATCACCCCCTGACACAACGAACTGGAGCCACAGTGATGGTGGATTTTTTGAACTTACTAGAGCACTCCTGTCTATTTCCTGTCGGTCGACCCTTCCTTTCTGTCAAAGTCATGCAAAGTCCTTTTCCCTCCTTTCGTGAAAATTGACCAAATTTTTTATTTTTTTGGCCTATTTTCCTGAGGGGGCACATCCTCCTATTGACTTTTCCTCTATGCACCTCTTAGGTCTCTTTTTTCCACTGGGGCATCTATATTTTCTTTTCTTTGACGCGATGTCATTTCTGACATCACCTCAAAGAGGGGCAAAATGTAGACACCTAAATTCGTCCTTTTAACATTACTTAAATTTAATTTAATTAATGATCCCAAATAACATTATAGTTAATTTTTTAATTAATTATATTTGTTAAATTCATTTATTTATTTAATTAAATAAATTCATTAATTAATAGTATTTGAATTAAATTTAAATACTACTTTTCATAATATATTAAATTTAATTTAATACATGTTCCTCCATAGTCCCATTTTAAATAAATTTTTAATTTATTTAATCCCCTCACATTCTTTATTTCTACTAAACCATGATTAAATTAAATTTTATTTAATTTAATCATAAATCCAACCTAGATGCTATCCTACACACATCACTTTCTGTCTAATAAGCCTACTCACTAATTAACTAAGGTTAATTAGGCTAATTTTTGGATTCCTACATCCATTAGTCCTAATTATTTGCTCACACATGTGTGAGCAAATTTTCAAAATGACCATTTTCAAAAATTGCTAAAATTTGCACAAACAAAGCTTCTTACATTTTATGACACTTCTTACACATTCTAAAATGGTGAAAATGGACTTTTTCACTTACACATCTCTTACACACACTTACACATGTACTTGAAGTACACATTGACCTTTCACATCCCAAGTTGCTCACACATGTGTGAGCAAGTTTTGGACTTTGCATGGCTTATGTGTCTCCTTGGTGGCACCTATGTGGATTCCACATAGATGCCACCTTACCCTAGCCCTCCAAAATCCTATAAATAGGACCCTTGTCTCAAGCAAAATACATTCCTTTTTGCATTAGAGTTATTATGCTAGTTTAGACTTAGAATTGCTTTCATAGAGTTTTCTAACAATTTGGTAGTTGCTAAATTTCTTTCAAGTTTGTAGACTTATTTTCATCTTAGTGATTTAGCTTCATCCATTTTCTTTGCACACTTGCATGACATAGAGCTTGAGGATTGCTTTCATAGCTCCTCCTTGAGCTTCCTTGGCCTCTTGTATTTGAGTGCTTGAGAGTTGCTTTTGTAGCTTCTTCTTAAGCATCTAAAATCCTCATCATACTTGCATTTTAGTGGGATCTATACTTGTGTTGGGAGAGCACACCCACAAATATCTCTACGAGCTGAAATCAAGCAAGTCTTGGGTGCACTTGCTTATTGCTCATCGGAGGTTGTGGTGAAAATTAGTGTTTTTTATAAGTTTATGAACATGCTAAAATAGATTTGAATATGCTATTTATCATTAACGTTTGCATGTTTGAACTTGTTCTTAACAGGTGGATTTTCATCATATACACTTTTGTCATTAATATGATAGTTCATATTTGATCTAATCTTTATCTTACATTGATTTGATTTGACAGTAGGTCTATATGTTTTTGAGTTGATGTAACATCTATTATTGTGATTATGTTAGGACATTTGACAGACAGATGACATTCTACTTTTCTTGAACACAAAGGTATTCCCTATCTTTTTGACAGTTTGAGTCGTAATTATACTTCTTTTATTCCGATTTTATCAAGAATCTCTTTGAATCTAGTCAACTTGAGCATTCAACCTTTGACTTGTTGACCGACTCCTTAGTCTTTATGCATTCTTGCTAGTGTGGCATTTGTGTCAGAGGGTAAGGTCCTTACAAAAATATATTAATATATAAATATAATATAGTAGAAGTTTTGTACAAAATATATAAATATTAAATAACACAATAATAGAGTATATATTTTAATATAAATGTATAAACATTGTGCATAAATGATTAAACAAATTTTTTTAAAAGAATACAACCAATTTCAACAACTCCTCTCTATAAGTCAAAAGAAAGTAACAAAATATATAAATGAAAAGCTGACTTTGGATGTGCAATAAAATTTGCTATGATGAGGCTTGAGTTGGAAATGTATATGAAAATGCAGTAATTTAGAATACACCATAAATGTACTTTTTGATTCCAACGATTTGAGTCACTCCACTAAACTCATTAGACAATGAGGTGAAAGTAAGTTGTAAATTTTCTACATTTACGAAATATATTGTGTGTTTTTGTATTTTAATTTTATTAATCGAAGTTAATTTGGTAAAGGTCAAATGGGAAAATTCCTTGGTCTAACCAATTACAACAAATCTATTGATTTAAGATAAGCTGTAATTTTTTAAACATCTCACACCTCTATTTATTGCAAGTAAGATATGTGTACAGTGGCATATAGAGGGGTTGGTGTGTTTAAGATGAGAGGCAAAATTAAGCGATGCAAAAAATGTTTTGAAATCACTTGAAACAAGTGCAACATAGTGGCCAGTACTTGCCTTTAGTTTTATAATTAATTTTAAGTTTAATTTTAATTTATATGTAAAGTGATTTTTTAATTATAAATAATTATAAAATTATTTTTTTATTTTTTTTTTTTTTATCGGTAAAAGGCCGAAGCCCTAGACATTTTTTATTAATATAAATAGTTATATTACAATGTGACCCCGCTCACTACAGGCGTTGGTAGGAAAGAGCAGGACTGAGAAAACCTCCAGCCTTGCCCAGGACCATAGGTTCTGACCTTATACAAAAATTTACATGGGCATACCCACGACTCGACAATTGTCGAGATTTGTTAAAATACATATTTTCCGTAGGCATACCCACGGCTCGATACCTATCGAGATTTGTACATATTTTACATAGGCATACCCACATCCCGAAAAAACTCTAGATTGCTTTTTTAAAATCATGAATTATACATAGAATGGTGATTAGACAAGGAGTACATCATTTGTACAATTGAAGTAGAGTTTCTGATCCTCCTTCTATGTCAAGTATATGTGTTGAACATCCGAATGATAGTCCTTCCTGAAAAAAAACAAGACAAAATTCCTCCGAGACCAAGGTTAACCTGCATCAAGATAAAAATTCTACATCTCGGCTACATAATCTATCTAAGAATATTTGATATTGACTATGAAGCCTGTAGTTAAACACTTTTATTATTGATAATATAATACTAGAAACAAATACTCTTGTGATTAAAAACCCTTACCGCTAAAGATAATATAATATTAGAAACAAATACTCTTGTGCGCAACTCCGACCAGGCGGGTCCCAGTTCCTCATAGTCATGCAAGTGCAGTGGAGATTTGATAGCTGTCGCATAATCTCATGGAATCTTTCAAGCCCATGAGATCATGCGACAATGGTCGGATTAGAATCTCAGTGGGTCCGTGTTTTTTTAGTGAGGTGGCATATTTCCTAAGCGCGCTATCGTGACCAGGTGGGTCCCAGTTTCTAACATCACCGCAGGGCCAGTCAGCAGTCAAGAAAACAACAAGCCGCCAGTGGTCAGTGGTTAACATCTAATGGTTGGTCAAATGATCGCATGGGCTCTTCTGAGCCCATGCAACCATGCGACAAACCATCAGTGGTCATAGTTAAGGCAATTCACAACGGTTTCAGTGGTGCGGTTTCATGCTTGTCGCATGATCGCATGCATCTTCCCAAGCGCATGCGACCATGCGACAAGCCTCTAGCGGTCATCAGGGACTATGACTCTGGTGGTGGGTCCATGGACGGTGATGTATCCACTTGGACTGAGGTAAATGCATAGGATTCAGCATTTGATTCCACCTTTCTGGATAAATGCAACCTCTGAAAGCCATTGCTCAGTCACTCTTAATGTAGTAGGTGCTGAGTCTAGTGTCCATGTTTCCTCTATGAAACTATAAACAATAAAACTTTTTATAAATAGTCATTGTTCGGTTATTCTAGACTTTTCCAGAAGACTCCTTCCCTTGTTCAAGATCCTTCTGGACTTCACTCAAATAAGTGGGGTGGTATTTCTCTTTGCATAATACCCTTTTCCTTTGTTACTTGGAGCCTAGAGGCTACAAGCTAACATTTCGCATTCCCTGAATAACTTGATAGAGTTCACACCTGTGAACTGTCATCAGTATTTATGAATCCAAAACTTACTCTTGAAACAATATCTTCTTGCCTAGACACTATTTATCCGATTGGAAATTGCCTATTAGTGAGTCTTAATGAAATGATCTCTAATCAATGACTGTACAAAGGTATAGGAGCATCTATTATACATCATGAAGCTATATCTTCTTATATATGACTTAGTCCATATAATGATAACAAATTAGCTATGAATACCTTCATGTCAAAGGGAATCCGATCATGATTATCATTTCCAAGTATTTTCTCTAAGAGTGTATAATAATGTCAACCATGTATTATGGAGACGCCCTTTAATCTGCTGTTGTGAAAGTACTGTTGCCCAAAATTTCCCTATCATTCCCTTTTTGGCTGCATCCTATTTGTTCCAAGAAATGCTCAAGTGTCAAAAACCCTCTGTGTTTTCTACCTTTTGGCCCGAAAACCCAGTGTGTTTTCGACCTTCTCTCTGAAGGCTCAGGATGTTTTTGACTTTCGGTCCAAAAATTCTCTGTGTTTTCGACCTCCAGTTTGAAAACCCTTTGTGTTATCGACCTTCAAGTGCGCAACTCTGACTAGACGGGTCCCAGTTCCTCATAGCCATGCAAGTGCAGTGGAGATCTGACAGCTGTCGCATAATCTCATGGAATCTTTCGAGCCCATGAGATCATGCGACAACGGTCAGATTAGAATCTCAGTGGGTCCACATTTTTTGAGTGAGGTGGCATATCTCCTAAGCACGCTATCACGACTAGGTGGGTCCCAGTTTCTAACATCACCGCGGGGCTAGTCAACAGTCAAGCAAACAACAAGCCACCAGCGGTCAGTGGTTAACATCTAATGGTTGGTCGCATGATCGCATGGGCTCTTCCGAGCCCATGCAACCATGCGACAAACCATCAACAGTCATAGTTAAGGCAATTCACAATGGTTTCGGTGGTGCGGTTTCATGCTTGTCACATGATCACATGCATCTTCCCAAGCGCATGCGACCATGCGACAAGCCTCTAGCGGTCAGCAGGGACTATGACTCCAGTGGTGGGTCCATGGATGGTGATGTATCCACTTGGACTAAGGTAAATGCATAGGATTCAACATTTGATTCCACCTTTCTGGATAAATGCAACCTCTGAAAGCCATTGCTCGGTCACTCTTAATGTAGTAGGTGCTGAGTCTAGTGTCCATGTTTCCTCTATGAAACTATAAACAATAAAACTTTTTATAAATAGTCGTTGTTCGGTTATTTTGGACTTTTCCAGAAGACTCCTTCCCTTGTTCAAGATCCTTCCGGACTTCACTCAAATAAGTGGGGTGGTATTTCTCTTTGCATAATACCCTTTTCCTTTGTTACCTGGAGCCTAAAGGCTACAAGCTAACATTTCGCATTCCCTGAATAACTTGATGGCGTTCACACCCGTGAACTGTCATCAGTATTTATGAATCCAAAACTTACTCTTGAACAATATCTTCTTGCCTAGACGCTATTTATCCGGTTGGAAATTGCCTATTAGTGAGTCTTAATTAAATGATCTCTAATCAATGACCGTACAAGGGTATAGGAGCATCTGCTATACATCATGAAGCTATATCTTCTTATATATGACTTAGTCCATATAATGATAACAAATTAGCTATGAATACCTTTATGTCAAAGGGAATCCGATCATGATTATCATTTCCAAGTATTTTCTCTAAGAGTGTATAATAATGTCAACCATGTATTATGGAGACGCCCTTTAATCTGCTATTGTGAAAGTACTGTTGCCCAAAATTTCCCTATCATTCCCTTTTTGGCCGCATCCTGTTTGTTCCAAGATATGCTCAAGTGTCAAAAACCCTCTATGTTTTCTGTCTTTTGGCCTGAAAACCCAGTGTGTTTTTTACCTTCTCTCTGAAGGCTCAAGATGTTTTTGACTTTTGGTCCAAAAATTCTTTGTGTTTTCAACCTCCAATTTGAAAACCCTCTGTGTTTTTGACCTTCAAGTGCACAACTCTGACCAGGCAGGTCCCAGTTCCTCATAGCCATGCAAGTGCAGTGGAGATCCGATGGCTATCACATAATCTCATGGAATCTTTCAAGCCCATGAGATCATGCGACAACGGTCGGATTAGAATCTTAGTGGGTCCACAATTTTTGAGTGAGGTGGCATATTTCCTAAGCGCGCTATCGCGACCAGGTGGGTCCCAATTTCTAACGTCACTGCGGGGCCAATCAGCAGTCAAGGAAACAACAAGCCGCCAACGGTCAGTGGTTAACATCTAACAGTTGGTCGCATGATTGCATGGGCTCTTCCAAGCCCATGCAACCATGCGACAAACTGTCAACAGTCATAGTTAAGGCAGTTCACAATGGTTTCGGTGGTGCAGTTTCATGCTTGTCGCATGATCGCATGCAGCTTCCCAAGCGCATGCAACCATGCGACAAGCCTCTAGCGGTCAGCAGGGACTATGACTCTGGCGGTGGGTCCGTGGATGGTGATGTATCCATTTGGACTAAGGTAAATGCATAGGATTTAGCATTTGATTCCACCTTTCTAGATAAATGCAACCTCTGAAAGCCATTGCTCGGTCACTCTTAATGTAGTAGGTGCTGAGTCTAGTGTCCATGTTTCCTCTATGAAACAATAAACAATAAAAATTTTTATAAATAGTCGTTGTTCGGTTATTCTGGACTTTTCCAAAAGACTCCTTCCCTTGTTTGAGATCCTTCCGGACTTCACTCAAATAAGTGGGGTGGTATTTCTCTTTGCATAATACCCTTTTCCTTTGTTACCTGGAGCCTAGAGGCTACAAGCTAACATTTTGCATTCCCTGAATAACTTGATGGCGTTCACACCCGTGAATTGTCATCAGTATTTATGAATCCAAAACTTACTCTTGAAACAATATCTTCTTGCCTAGACGCTATTTATCTAGTTGGAAATTGCCTATTAGTGAGTCTTAATGAAATGATCTCTAATCAATGACCATACAAAGGTATAGGAGCATCTGCTATACATCATGAAGCTATATCTTCTTATATCGCACTGAAACATAAAACATCTCCTACATGGAGAGTCTCAAACTTTGATATTATGCTTACAGACATACATGCTTATCTATCATTATTATCATTGGCAAAATCCCGCTAATGATGATAGTGATAACTTCTCCAAGCAAACATACAAGTAATGCACTAAGCTTCTAGCTTCGACTATTATTCAATAAGTAATCACTAGTTGAAATGATAACAAGGAGAAAAAGGATTAATTTCTGATTCCCTGCTGGTTCATGGTGAGCTCACGAGTATAAGAGATGATGATCCAAATTTATGCCTTGCTGGTAGTTTTTCACCATGGAATGGGAAAACTGAGTGCATTTAATTATGATTATATTTGCAAGTGCTCTGCTATTTATTATGCTACCTGTAAAAAAGGCTCTACAAACACTCAATACCTGATGCACACCTCTAAATAAAAAGGCGTACTATGTACAGAATATAAACCAAGTTTGTAGGTACCTACATCCCTTACTCTAATACCCTGGCCCATCCCTATCCTCCTTTCTTAGCTGAGTTTTACAGGTAATAATTTTTAGTTTCTTGGGGCTCTTCAAGCAAGGCCGCTAATACTAGTATCTGCCTATAGCCAAATTTAATGTCTTTGGGCTAAATGACCTCCTATAATTTGTACTAATCCCCCTATAACTACTACAAACCTATTGTTTAGTAGAAATTCATATTAATTGGAATGTTACCGCATCTGTGTTAAAACCAAAAAAGTTTGTTAGAATATAAGCCTATGTAGATTATTAGATATACTGATCCATAATTGTAACTTCATTGGCTCCTAGATTGGCTAGTTTATCTGTCTCTGTATTACCCTCTCTATATGTGTGTCTTATTTCATACTTCGGGATCCCCTTGATAACTTGGTTAATCTCTTCTATTTTTGAGTTAAGGGACCAATTGGGAGTTTTCTTGTTTCGAATGGCATTGATGATAATTTGTGAATCTCCTTCGATAACTACTTTGGATAAGTTGATCCTCCTACACAATTTTAAACCTTCTAAGGCCGCTACGCATTCTGCCATGTTATTCGTGGAAGGATTTATGGGACTGGAGAACTTAGCGATGGCTTCTGAATTCCAATTGTGAATAATCCCCCCAATACCTACTACCTTGGGGTTACCTCTAGAAGCTCCGTCAAAGTTAAGTTTATACCATCCCTCTCTCGGAGGGATCCATTTGCAAGAAACTCAGTTAGCCTTCACTTTGGGTCTCCCTTTGCCATATAGGGGAGGAATATCTAATTTTGGCCATTTTGCTCTGATTTTGTTATCCCAATTCTTGAATGCCTCTTCATAGCTTAGCTTGTTTCTAAGATTACTATTGATATTTTCTACTATTGATGCTTCTATTTTATTTTTGATTGAACTCCATGGTAATTTTTGACCTGTGAAAATCCTCCTATTTCTTTCTTTCCATAATTCCCAAGCAACTATTGCCGGGGAGATGGTCCATATATCCTTATATAGATTATCTTTATAAAGTGATGGCCATGCTTTAAGGTTACTTAATAGATCAACATGGAGAGCAGACTTCCAGCCTAAACATTGATGAAGCCAATTCCAACAGTTTTGGGCATATGGGCAGTTGAGGAGGATGTGATTAACATCCTTGGATTGACTCTCACACATGGGGCATCTGGACGGCCCTTCAAAACCCAATTTCTTAAATCTGTCTACTGTCAGAATTTTATTTTGCAAGGCAGCCCATAGAAACATACCCGCTTTTGGGAGGCCAAATTTATTCCAGCAAAGGTTCAGAGGGATATCTATATCGTCCATCTTCTGTTCTCGGATAATGGTATTGTAGCCCTCCTTTACAGAATAATTACCATTCTTTGATCCTACCCAAATCAGTCTGTCTAATCTATTTTTAAGTACAACTTCTCTCTTTTCCATTATTGACGTAAATTTCTACTTCTCCTGCCATACAGAGTCAATTTCTTCTAAATTGCTCCATTTATTACTCTATTTCTTACATATATAATCCTTGAGAAAGATGCCTTTGACTCTTTTACATTCTTCCATAAACTCCATGGAAAAACCCAAATTGCTAAGGGGAGTGAGACCTACCCACGAATCCTCCCAAAAAAGAACTTGATCCCCTACACCTACATCCCATGATAAATAGTTATTAATAATTCCTCTACATTCTTTGATGAAATTCCATATCCTGGATCCTTTGACATGTGTGGAGGACCTGAAGATGTTGATGGGATCCACATTGAGATGTATTTTTGTAATAATATCGACACCCATTTACATCTAGGTTCCTTATACATTCTCCATATAAGTTTAGCTCCCAGGGCTTGGTTTTTCCATAGAAGGTTTTTAATGCCGAGGCCTCCCTTAGAAATAGGTTTACATAAGGTATCCCATTTTATTAGGGCAAGTTTTTTGTCTTCTGATGGGCCTTGCTAATAAAATTCTCTAAATATTTTATCTAGGTTCTGTTTAATATTTATTGGTAAAGGGAGAATTGACATTTGGTACGTGGGTATGGCCGAAAGGACCGACTTGATCATAGTTGTCCTACTTGCCTTTGTTAGCCATCTTCCTTTCCATGAGCTCTTCTTATTTTGGACTTTGGTAATCACTTGTTGCCAGAGTTTGGAAGATAGGAGACCTTTATCCAGGTCAATGCCCAAATACTTACACGGAAACATGCCAATTTTATAACCCATCAACTTACAAATCTCTCTTTCTACTCTCGGTGAGGTATTAATGAAGAAAATTTCTGATTTAGTGGGGTTAACCCGCTGCCCTGAGGCTTTCATGTAAATAGTTAGGATATCTTTAAATGCTTTAGCTTCTTGACAGTTGGCTTGACCAGGTAGAATCGTATCATCTGCAAATTGTTGGTGTGTGATATTTGGAATGTTTTTAGCGACCTGTAGACCTAAGATCTTTCCTTCCAAATGTCTCTTTGTTATAGATCTTCCCAAAGCTTCTGCCATGATTACATATAGGAAGGGGGACATTAGGTCCCCTTGCCTAATGCCTCTCGAGATACTAAAGAAGCCTTTTGGAGTGCCATTAATTAGAACTGATATCTTAGGGGTTGAAATACAATTAAAAATAAGATTGACCCATTGCTTAGAGAAACCAAAAGCTTCCATGCATTTGCAAAGGAATCTCCATTCTACTTTGTCATATGCTTTTTGAATGTCTATTTTCATAAACATACTTGGTACCTTTATCATTTGAGCAGTATGGACTAATTCTTGTGCTATAATTATTCCATCTAGGATCGATCTATTTGCTACAAAACCTGTCTATTCTTCAGAAATTATATTGGGCAATAGTGTTTTAAGTCTATTTGCTAAGCATTTAGAGAGGATCTTGTATATTGTGTTACAGAGGGATATTGGCCTGAAATCCCCAAGATCCACACTTTCATTTTTCTTTGGGATTAAAGAAAAAAAGGTGTTATTGATTTCACTTAGCAGGGACCCCGCATTCTTGGTAGCTTCCACTGCTTGCCATACCTCTTCCCCAATAAAATGCCAACACTTCTGGAAAAAACCTGCTTGAAAACCATCCGGACCTGGTGTTTTATTCGGGTGAAGTTGGAATACTACCACTCTGACTTCTTCGAGGGATAACTTATTATTTAACATTTTATTATCGAGCTCCGTAATCAGTTTAGGAATGGCTTTAAGCATTTCATTTTGTGCTGAAAGGTCAGATGCTTCTGCACCATTGAGAAGGGTATGATAGAAGTTCATAATCACACTCGATATCTGCTTAGGGTCCTCATTTATAAGCCCATCACTGGACTTAATTTTAGCTATTTTGTTGATGCTTCTATTACACTTAGTGGTGTTATGAAAAAAATTTGTATTATTGTCTCCTTCTTTTAACCAAGACTCCCTAGATTTTTGTCTCCAAAAAATTTCTTCTTTAAGAAGAATATCATTGTACTTAACCATTAATTCCTTTTCTCTATGATAGCTTAGTTCGTCCATACCTTGTTCTATAACTAAATTGTTGAGGTCAACTATTTCTTGCTCCAACTGATCCTTTTCTTCAAAGATATTATTAAAATTGTTCTTATTCCATTCTAATGCTTTATGTTTAATAATTTTTAATTTTGTTGTTAAACAATACATTTTAGATCCTTTTATTGAAATTTGTTTCCACCATTCCTCCAAGAGATTTATAAACTCTAGGTTTTGGAACCACATAAACTCGAATTTGAAAGGACTTCTAGCTGGTTTGGAATCCTCTATAATAGTGAGCCTAACCGAAAAATGATCTGATCCTACCTCTGGCAGAATCTCCGCACTATACAATAAGTTACAGATTCCATCATTCATCTTAACGAAGAATCTATCTAATTTTTCTACTATATGGCTAAAACCTGCTCTTCTATTGTTCCAAGTGTAAATGTCATTGTTTGTGTTTATGCTAATTAGATTATTGTCCGATGCCCATTTACTGAAATCCGTATGAGCTTGTGATATATATTGAGAACCCCCATATTTCTCTTTTGTATCTAAAATAGCATTAAAATCCCCTCCAATAAAGAAGAGGGATTCTGAATTTATGAATAAAAAGAGGTGGATTTCCTGCCAGACTCTCCTCTTATTCTCATTAGGTATGGGGCCATATACATTAATTAAGTTGAATTTTAAATTAGACTTTAGACTTTTAATTTCTAGAGCCAACCAGTTACTATTATGGGATAAAGGTGTGGCTGCTAACTTCCTAGGATCCCATAATACTGCTAACCCTCCAGAAGTACCTATTGAGGTCACGTACTTTGCTTTCCATATGCTTAATTTTTTGTTGAGCTTGGAGCTTTCAACTTTATTAAGTTTAGTTTCCTGTAATAAAATAATTTCGGAGTCAAAAATTTTAAGGTGTCTTTTAATTAATCTCTGCTTATTAGGGGCATTTAGTCCCCTAATATTCCATGTAGTGACTTTCATTGTTCATGGGGAAGGCACTTCCCCTTCCCTGTGTTCAGAATATCGGCTAATTTCTTTTGATTACCTGAATTTCCATCTATGGTTCTAAGTTCAACAGTTGATTTTCTCCCTCTTTTCTTTTTGATTTTGTTAATATTTGGTGTACTAAGGCATCCTCTATTCATTGCTATTCCCAAATGTCTATTTTCATTAGTTATGCCAAAGAGGCCTTTTATGGAATCTCTAACCATTGACATGTTTCCCACTATACTGATGATCTTGTCCTGCTGCCCTGCACTCACTTGTTCTGGTTCCGTTTGTATATTGATCTCATTGTTATCTATAATCTCTTTACCATAGATCTTAATTACCTCATCTGGATTCTTTGGTATTATCACATTAAGGGATTCTATTTCTATCGGGATTGTTATTTCTGATTCCTTCCCCTTGTGCAGTGATTCGATATCATTTATATTGCAACAGGGAACCTCTTTATTGGTTCCCTCATTTCTTGAGCCTTCATTTTGAATAGAAATAGGGTCCTTTTTTGGACTCTATCTGTCTTCACCTTTATCCTTTGCATTTATGTCATAGTCTCCTAGGAGCCTATCACCACTTTGATCAGGGGTTTTTAATAGTTGTATTGTTTCATTATTCTCCTTCTCTGCCTGAACTAAAGTTGCATTGCTGATATATCTAATTAATGTTTCTCTCTAGTAATTTAGTTCCTCCAGATCAAAAATTTCATCCATGAACATTTTCATAAGATCCTCTTCAAGAGATTCTCCTAGGCACTTTATAATTTGGTCTACTTCCTCATTACATTTTTCTTCAGGATCCCTATCTGCTGTTGTGGATGAGCCCTCTGGGTTCACCGATTGATCTGCTAATAAATCTGTATCATCTTTGACAGTCTTGCTTTCTATCTCTATCTGTTCTATTTCCAAAAATAGAATACCCTCCACATTTGGGTTGGGCATACTGTTATCAGCTAAGTTCCCCATTTCCAAATTAAGAACTGGATTTCTATTGTCCTCCTTCTGCATTGCTTTATGAAGAGAGGGGGAAACTATTGCCTTTTCCTCTCCTTCTAAGGGGCAAATTCATGTATCATTAATCTCCTGTGGAAGGTTGTTTAGCAATTTGCCCTGATCTTCCCCTAAAGTTCTAGGCTCAAATTGAGATATAGGTCTATCTACATTATATTCTTTAGGTCCCTTTATATTGAAACCTCCCTTGCCCTTACAGAAGTGGATTTCATAATCATTGCTAAACCAATTTAATGGATTAGTGCTTGCTTGTTCTATATTGGTGGCTTTGTTAATTTCCATATAATCTTCTAAGATAATTGGGTTAACAATAATAGAGTTAGAATTGAAACTTAATTGTATAGGAGAGATATATTTTTGGTGGTAATCCAATTCTACAATGATTATCTGATCTATATGCATGTTTTTTGTTTCAGCCATTCTAATAAATCTACCAATCTTATTTCCTATATTGCAGAAAATATCCTGACTAGACAATTCCAATGGTACATTCTTAATGGTTATAGCTTTTTCAACTTTAAAATTCTTCAGATACATGGGATTGAATAGAGGGATCCAATCAAACAAAGCAAAAGGAGTACTTCTAAATTTAAGACACTTTTTTCTTTTAATGCTATTTTTAATATCTATATTCTTGCAATCAATATACATGAAATTTTCCATGAGTCAAGAAATACTTACCTCTCGGGGAAGTAGTGATTTCAGCTCTGTGACTAAGACATTGATAGGAACCCCTATACCTTTCCATATGCAGATTAAGTCTGTGTCTGCAAGGTATTTCTGCTTTTGGACAACAGCATCACTATCTAGGATGAGATTATCATAGTGCATACCAACCTTTGAGATGCCTTTATTCAGATCCTTACCACGCCTATGGGGAGGCGTATATGTGAGATTCTAGTGATTATTATTTTGCAGAACAGAGTATTGCCCGTGTTGCTTACAATCAGACAGAGCGGGCCTTGCTAATCTTTTGCGATGCAAAGGGCTATAGATTTTGGTAGTTGCAATGTTCCTCCAATCCCCGGCAGAGAAGGAAGGATTTTTGGCTATAATAGTGTAGGGTTTCCTTTGCTTAGGCTATGCTATCACATCTTTCTTGCTATGATGTGCTGGCACCCTATGCATTTGAACCCTAATTTCCTTACCTATCATAACTCCCTTCCTTTTATGCGGGGTTGAGTAAATGCCAGGTAAGTTTTCCTTCTTACTTAGTAAATCAAACGCATTCCTTAATGGTAAACTATTATCAATGTGAGCCAAAGTAGAAACCCTAACCTTATTCTTCTTTTTAACTGAATGCCATGCCCAATTTTGATCTATGAAGTGCCCTGAGGTCACTTATGTTGTAACTTTTCCTTCCCCCGAACCTGACTGGGGTATATTGGCATTATGATCTGAATTAATTCCAAATTCATGAATACTAGCGTACCCACTGCTAAGCTTGGCCCTTAACGCATACTTGGTTTTTGCAAACATATCAAGCTGCCTATCCAAAGATTGAACTGTAAAAATGTTAAATGTAGGTTCATTATTTTGCCCTAATTTCTTAAAGCCAGTCGAAGCCTCTGCTAAGGAACTAAAGTTCTTTTCTTCAATCCGTCTTTCTTTTAGAGAAGATTCGGCCATGCTTTTCTCCTTCTGCTTAGCAATGAAACCCTTTAAGTGCTCATAATCTGATCGATACGATCTTTGGTTTGGTTCCCTACATTCCAACATTTTGTGCCCATATAACAAGCAATTGAAACAATAACCAGTAAAAACCTTGGCATCTCTATGTTCTAAGCTAGTGTTCGCATGAAAGCCAGCCTCGAGGGAAGAAGATGGAAGCAAGACGCCCTACTTTCTTGCCTCCTCTTTCTGATGGAAAAGGAGCCCTTTTCTAATCTGTCGCTGCTGCAGAAAAGACTTTCGCTGAATTCGTATTTTCTTCATATCTCGCATTAAAGTTTAATTATAAAATTATTATAATTATAATTGTAATAATAAATTTTTAAAATTTTATAAATAATTATAAATTATAAATTATAATTAATTTAAATTGTAAAATAGTTTTACTTATAATTAATTTTAATGTTAATTATTTAGGCCAAATAACTATTTTTCATAAAGAGTACATAATTAAAATCATAATAGCAATATATAATGTTATTATATTAAATATAAATGTATATAATATATATTAAAATAAATTCAAAAATATTCAATGTTTTATAATATATCAAAAAGAGCCAATATTATCTTAATATATTATGACACAAATTACACATTAGACTTTTGGTTTAAAAAAATTGTAATTTTTTTTTGAAGAAAATAAATTAAAATTCAAAAAAAATTTAAAATATTCAATAATTAAATAACAATAAATAAAGCAATATGAAAGAGTAATACAATTGAATTCGTAAAATTGAGTAAAAATTCTAAAAAAATCTTAAATTTTTTTTTACTAAAAATCCTTAAAAAAAACTCCTAGAAAAGCTATTCGTACTCTTTATTCCTAAAAAAGTGGTCTATAAGACCTCAAAAATATTAGCCAATCGTATAATCAAAAAATAATTTTTACAATGTATAAACTTAAAAAATTTACATTTAGACTGTAAATATGTGTTATTTTTAGTAAAATAAGAAATACACTAAATTGTAATTGGTGCAAAAAATTTAATCACTAGTCAAAAGAAGAAATCCATAAAATGATGCAATAGTACTTAGCCTACTTGCAAGTACTAATACTTATGTAGCCTACGGACAAGAACTAATAAGAACAATGCTACACCTTACATTACATTAGATCATGTTCTTTTGACTAAGTTCCCTATTTCAAATATAATCCACATGCCTTGTGATGGTTTCTTTCTTTAATGCACATTGAACATGGCCAAAGGCTAGGAAAAAAGGTTCCACGTTTCTTCCTGATATGGCTACCATTGCGGATAGAACATAAAAGGGAAAACAAAAAAATTGATTCTTTATGTCTCGATAGATGCCCACACCTAAAAATAATAAAAGGATGTCTCATTGGAACTCTGCACAAGCTGTGAGGATGGGATGCATATAAGGGTCATGGAATTTGGCCTAACACCTACCTCACGTACTTCCTTGGAGATCTGCTTAATATTTTTGAATGAATGGCCAACCTATTCTAACTTCCTTCAAATAGAGGATGGTTTTGTTCAGGAAAAAAAAAAAAACTAAGTGAAATACCAGCTACGATTTTGACAAAGTCCAACTATGGGTAAATCCATGTGTATCAAGGTAATCATGATGGGTATTTCTGTTGAAAAGTAGACCACCACTCAAACAAAAATTCTAGGAATTCTTAACATTCACCAAGAGGGGTATTTTTCTTTCTTAAATTGTATTTGTTTATCATGTTATCTTTTCATAGTTTCTCTCAATATTCATTGATTTAATCAATTGCTTGTGTTGGGATTAAGACAATTCAAAGCGACGGACAGAAAGTAAATCTTTTGTCAAACACTTCTAAAGTAATTTCCAATGGAAAACCATTGAAGAAACACTAATTAGAGCAAAAATTTAATTGTTTTAAGGATTGAAGCCGACCTTTAATTTTTTTCCAACAAATACAACTGCAACTGCAAAGGTTTTACACTACATATTTGGATATGATTACAGAGATATTCTAAATAGGCTACGGTGCATAATAGAACCCAAATCAAGACACAAGAAAGAGTAAGATAGACCAAAGAATCATTTTGAAATTACTACTCAAAGCTGTAAAGTTCATGAATGAGGGCTTTTTCCAGCCAATGTTGAGTCTCTATGATGAATGAGGAGTTGAGTCTGACCATCATAACACATAACTCATTATTGTCCACAACTCCATCATCATTGTGATCAGTTGTTGCAATCATTGCTTATAGTTCATCTTTACTCATCACCACAATCCCCAGAAATGTCTTCTTTTGAAAGAAGAAAAACATGTAGAGGAAGAGGTAGATATGAAGAGAAAGAAAGAATCAACTTTAGCATAACAGAAGAGTAGAAGCGGTTTTAGTAGAGCAGAAGAGTAGAGCTGAGTTTATTTGAGAGAAGGAATACAACTTGTAGTATGAAGGATAATGGGGGTGGGATAAGCGTAGAGGCTCCAAACTCAATGACCACAAAAGATGTCCCTCACTTTTCTCAAAATGGAGACTGAAAAATTATAACTAAAAATAATTCTGACCCTTTCACAAATGCTCTGATCTACATCTCCACCAGCAATGGAACAACCTCTGCCTCCGTGATTAGCGAGAAATGAACGACTCAAATTTTAGCAATTGTCTTGCATCATCCTCTTTACTTTTTGAACCGTTGATTTCAAAACTGAGTAGACATTCTCAAATAGGCGTAAATATATACTAACAATCAGACCTTAGTGTGCAATGGGTACATCGAAAAAGTGTGAGAGGTCAATAAAAGAATATTTTTATTTTTTTAATACATTTGTATTTGTATAATACATGTGGTCTCTCTGTCTATGCACTGAATGCAAGATTTGCAAAAACTGAATTCTTTGAAGAGGGCTTGGAAACTTCCCAACAAATGCAGTTATACGAGTGTAAATTCAAGTTATTTTCTAGTGTCCTTCTTGTACCCCAAATGGAAGCTTCCATATGCATCAAAGCATTCAAATTTAAAATCTTTGGTGGACTGATGCAAAATGGTATTGAAGGCTTTTGTGCACGAGCTAGAGGACGTATGTTGTGAAAGTACCACCAGATGCATGGTGTATGCGTTTGGTTTCCAATTATTTTGTTTGAGTAATAAAAGGAATAATCATGGTAGGTGCCTCCAATGCCATTTACAAAACCTATTCAACACCAAGTTTAAGTTGTAAATCTTAATGTATTTGCATGTTTTTATCATGCTAGTAAAAAATTTTTGTGATATTTTATGCTTGGTAGCTATCTCAACCTTAGATATCATAGAGCAAACGAGGCATATGAGGAAAAAGTCTGCAAATTACGGAAGGCACTAAAATCTAACTGTTATGGTGTTCGTTCCATCCTTGTATTGATAATTGAAGCATCCATTGTATTTATTGACAATTTTAGGAAGTGATGCATAAATGCATTTATAAGCTTGGAAAATCTGCATTTAAAGCGAAGAAATCAAATTTGAAAGGTCTATCAGTTTCTCTGATAAAGAACGCATAGTTGCGTTCATTTGTTATTTCATCTGATGGCTACAAGTATGCCACGTGATGAGCTATTGAACGTGTGAAAGGGGTTCAACCATGATCAACAGATGAAGCAGCTACAACATACGCGAATGCCTAAACGAGATGTCATTTTGAAGGAAAGAAAACATAAAGTCTGCAAATACTGGCTTCACACCCACCAATAACATTTACTCAAACATTTCTAAAGCCTTCACAGCAAATTCATTTTGTGCATATCTTGCAATTGTAGGTTTGTATGAAACAACGTTTCTTTGAGGCATTCAATCAAACAACTCATAGCAAGTGTTGTGTTCACATATTTTCAACTGGATTTCTTTCTTTTCGTTCAAGCTGATAATGTCTGAGAATATGTTATCAACAAAACCTGGGAATATATGAGAGTACATTAGCTGTCGAACCCAATTTTGTGAGGGACAAACCAAACCAAAGGCTCTACAAAAACGGGAACCGTAAACCACTTTTGAGACGGTGACTGAAGGACGAATGAGATCTGTCAGATGAGAAACCAACAACTGAAGTGCCATGGAATGAGCTAGCAGACAAACCTTATCTATTGCGCAGTAAATAGAGGCCCACTTTCTCTGAACACGTGCACTTGTCCTCTCGTGTGAAAGGAAATGCAGGGAAGAACATGTGAATGGCTAAATCCAACGGTAAAAAATTGGCCAATCGTCTCACAGATTTTAACCAATAAGAAACAACATATAATTAACAACGATGATGACTTTAATGGTCGGCGACGGCTATGCAGCCATATGGTTAGAAAACTTACCAAGGGGAACTCATACACTTAGTTTTTTTTTTTAAAGTGTCTCCTTGGTAAGTTGTCTAACCATATGGCTGCATAGTTGTCGCCTTAATGGTCGACCATGCTCTCTCTGTCAATCTCTACCATCCATGCTAAAAGGTAGCTTGGCTCTTTTAGATAAACAAATGCCTTCGGCATAAAATTGTACTTTTAATATATTAATTTGTATAAATTCCTATTGGTGTAACCTTGCACCATAAGCCTCCTTCTGGTGCAAGTGCTAGTTATTAATTCGATTGTGTTTGTTTGAATATTCAAACTTTCGCTAATTGATAGTTAACTAAGTAGGTGTAGACCCTTAACTGAACCACTAGTATAATACGTATATTAGTAGTCAACTAAATAAGTGTGAACCCCTAACCTACCGACTAGTATAATATGTATATTAATGCGAACCCTAACTGACCCACTAGTATATTACGTATATTAGTAGTCAACTAAATAAGTGTGAACCCCTAACCAACCCACTAGTTACGTCATAGGCATTTCCATTTTGGAAAGCCCCGACCTGATATAGATGATCGACCACTGGAAGTGTTGGAGAGCCCAATGACTACCATTGGGAGCTTGTTGGTCGTCCATCCTGCGTGAGCATCCAAAGAATCTGATTGTCCCTGTGTGAGAATCCAAAGAATCTGATTTTCCCTCCTACACCTACCCACTTTACACGTTGTCGATTCATCGATACGAGGACCGACCCAAATGAGCGCAATCGCCCTGATTTTCTCTAAATTTTGCAGGGGTAAGCAAAATCGTGTCATGAATCACAACCATCCATCACTTTTCAACATTTTTTGGTTTTTCACCATAGACTGCCATGACTATAACAATACAAAACATACTAAAACCATACATTTACATGTCTGCAGTGCATTCTGGTGGAGGCAAAGGATATCTCTATTTGTCATTACAGTAACTTTGTATATATCATGAAATTTTTCTCCACCCACTGCAGTTTCTTCCACTGCTTTGAGCTCACTCCATTCATAGCTTTTGTCAATGATGCTGCCATTGACTAAACATTGAAATTAAAATTCCGGTAGGATGCAACAAATGGAGCATGTGACCAGTCTATTTTAACAAGCTCTCCTTGAGTTGCCCAGCTGTCTCCATTCCATAAACTTGAATACACTCCCATGGCTTGCTTTTCTAGATATGCCACCCCAGCTGCCTTGTGGTTGTTGAACATTCTGATTGGCACATTGTCCACCATGAATCTGCAGTTCATGTGATTCAAATTCAATCATGTGGATTGAAAAAAAGATAATTGCTAAAAAGTACAGAGCATAACTGAATAGTTGGATTTGATCATGGTATTTACTAAAGCAATTGGGTCATGAGGATTAAGAAATTCCTTTCATTAACGATCCAAGAGTGAAACATACAAGATGTGTTGAGGAGTCCAAAGTACACCATAGGAGTGAAAGTCAGTGGTGGGATCAAACCAGAGGTAAATCCTCTATTCTTTGTCACCTTTACCACTCGCATACACATTTGTCTGAACAACATAAGGCTCTCCTAATTTGTTTCCAAGAAACTCAAAGTTCAGTTCATCATGGTTTGATCCCTCAGAAGAAAGCTGTAATGCAAATCATTAAATTATGTTGGTTTTTCATGATAAATCAGTCTGTATCAACCGATTTAAGACTATAATTTCAAATACATACATAATAAGCAATCACAGTGCCAGCAGAATATCTAGGAACTAGCTTGATTTGCATGTTAATGTTCCCAAACAAATACTTATTCTTCGAAGCAAAGCCCAACCCTGTTAAAAACAAACACACTTAATATCATTAGAGATGACTTTTCTTTTACATAAATAGCTTGAATTCATCATTTCGTACCTGAATTTTGATCCATGTTAAGTTGCAGCTCCTACCCGCCATTAAAGAATCTAACGTGGTCTACAGCCCAGGAAACATATAATTCTTTGTCCAAACTACTAGTGACTCCCTTGAGCAATATAAACAATGAGAATACAAAAAATCCACAGAAGAAGAAGCTTCCCATATCTCAGAAACTTCTGAATACTAGTAGGGAAGCATACTAACACCTGTCTAACTTCTTGGTGTAGATGGTCAGCTGTATGAGCCTAATTCTTTGGGCCACTTAAAAATAAACCACTTGTTTCATTTCGAGTTTTGATGGCATGTGTCGGTCATTTCATTTCTAGTTTTGATGGGCAGGTGTCTGTCTATTATTCTTGACAGTGATGATTATGGGACATGAATTTTACGGAGAGACTCGACATTGCCATATCCCAGTCAACACTTTTTAATCTAGTCAGGAGATAGAATATACAGTCAGCGCTTACACAGATCCAATCAGCACGAGAAATAGGAGTTAGTGTTTGTACAATATCGAACGTAGAATAATATGAGTCAATTAGAAATAGTCAGCATAGTCAGAACGCAAAAAATCGATTGCCATGTCCCTAAAAAGCAACATTGGTGGTGTTATGATCGATCTGAAACCGCGTCTGTACCATTCAGATATCTTCCATCACATGATCTGCAATATTTACAGCTGTAAATTATTTTAGTTGCAAAATACTATAAACCCTCTTGTTAAATCTCTGTTAAGTTGTCTGAAATGATTACATTCATCATACGTATTTGTTTTACTGCAAACGTTTGATTACACTGCATGAAGGTGAGTGAATTAATGGCATTACTGATTACTCTGCTCTTTCTTTCTGCACATGAGATTTATTTATGAAATCTGGGTGATTTTAATGAAATGAAAGAGCCAACAGTTCAGTCCTCATTTTAATCTATGTCATGTAAACTGGGTTTTCTTAGTGTTACAAACATTTGAACACTGCGTGCAGGGCAGACAGTAAATGGCACTCTTTGAATTCTGGGTTGGTTTTTAAAAGAACTTGTACGAGATTTTCAGCTGCGAACGAAGGAAGAAACATCAAATGTTGATCATATGTTGACCTTTTAGTTTTTCCTGCGCCCTGAGTATTCCATTTGGCCTTTCTTTGGAAGGATAAATCAAAGCAAGCAAACGAAAATAGAGGAAGCCCTTGAGTGTGCTCTAATAATGGTGCCTTTTTTGTCCACTCAAGTTTTTAATTATTAATCTGAAAGGAGTTCAAAAATAATTAAAAGTTTATATATATATATATATATATATATATATATATATATTATAATAGTTGATATTTTTTAGTTTATTTGGTTTGTGTACAATTATTAGGACATTTGTGTATAACTATTAGGATAAGTATGACAATTTTGAGTACACAATTATTTGGGCATCTTCAAGTATCTCGGTATCAAGCGACACTTTTAAATGGCTACTTCTTGACCCTTCAACGCTTAATAAATTCTACAAGGAGCTTAGTTAATTCCCAAAAAATTAAAAAATATTTTTTAAGTAGCTAAGTTGTAGACCTCACAAAAAAATCGTTGAAATCCAACATATTGTTTAGGCTCTATGGGTGCAGGAAGTTGGCTAGGAAGTTGGCTATAATGACTATTGATACACTTCCCCCTAGGATTATTCATAAATATTATTTGGTTCAATGGTGAAAGATAAATTTTGAGTTAAGTAGGTTTTTTCATCTTTTGAAGTGTAAGGAATAAAATGATACATAAAAAAATAAGGATATAGATTTGGGACAATAATTGAATTATATAGTATGTTTTGTGAATTAAAAAATAATGTATAAGGATTTAGTTTTATGTGGGGTTTGATAGTATGTTGGTTGGATTCTTTTGTTATATTTTATCTTATAGTTGAATGCTAATGATGTTTATTATGTCCAAATTTTACAATTTCACAAAGTTATCATCTTAATTGTATTTTTGTCTTATGATTACATGTTATGAGTCTTATTTGTACCTTTATTCTTATCTTTACATAATCTTGAGACCATCCTTATCATTTGTTTATGTTGGAAATAAACCCCACCTTTACACATGTCTTCACATTTATCCTTTACATATGTAAGTTTCAATGACATGCTTGATGTGTTTACATAAGTACATCTTATTCAATCATTTTATAACTTATCATCGTTTATCATTATTATAATATATCTTTATTTTTCACTCCTCCAATTTCGTATATCCTTTGGAAGCATTCAATTGGAGGGGGCATATTTTGTCATTGACCTTTTCACAATTTTTTGTGGTGTTTGTGCCAAATAAGTCCAATTACATATTCAAATGTAATTATATTATTTCGTAGAGATGTCACCACACCACATCGTGTGTAGTTTTATTACATTATCACATTGTATGAACCTGTATTGCATGTTTGCGTAGTGTACATCCTCACTGCATGCTTGCATCATATATATTTTTTATATCACTCTTTAAATAGAAAATTCCCTATCTACCCTCTCCTCTTAATTTTTTAAAGACAATTAAAACAACTTGTAGTTTATGCTTATTTTGATCATGCACTAGACACCATTCATTACATAATTTTATTTTATTTTTTAATGTTTCAATGGAGTGCTAATATGATGAAGGTACAAGAAGAATCATTGTATTATTTTATAGATGAGTTCTTTTATGAGTATTTAAATATTTACTTTTTGGTTTCTTGAGAATGCATATTTTGAAATGAGGTTTATGTTAGATTGATACACACATCAAAATATGAGTAGAATGCAATGATGAAATTCAGAGACCAATGTCATTTCCTATTTCATTTTGTGCTCAATTGATCTCTTAATATACTCATCTTATAGGGATCTCAAATTGACCCAAGTCGATCCCAAGCAATTTGGAATCCTCAAAAAATAAAATTTCAAAGTCAAATTCTAACTTTACCACTTCATTGTTTCCACCCCATTATACTAAACATTATGAGCCAATGTAACACATGTTTCATGAGACATATTATTATGCCATGACATTCAAAGACATTCATTGTTCACTATAACATACATAAAAGAATATGGTCTTTGATCTTTCTCATCATTTTTAATTCGGTTTGCTAAAGGATTTGACTTTAGAAGAGCATGTTTACCAATTGAATTGACAAACTCTTAGATGTTCAAATATTTGGAAGACAAAGGAAAATAGATTCTAAAGAGATTTTCCTTCATATTAATCCTACACATTTCAAATCATCCTCATATACAAAATGGTTTTTATAGTGCACAAATTTGACAACTAAATTTTAAGAACCCAATTTAAATTTGGTCTTCCACTTCTAATATTTATTAAAAAATTATGAAAAAATTTACAATCAAAATACTAATCACCACTAAAATTTCAAATTTTGAGAGGATGAAGTTGAACACTTAGACAACTTTCACTAGTAAGACTTTGACCCTCCAACAAAAAAGATATAAGATCCTAACTCTAAAATAAAGAAAATAATTCTACAATAAAATAAACTAAAGATAATTTTTTATATATTCAACAAGTAAAATAATTTTATAATAAATAAATAATTTAATTTTTAAATATTTATCCTTCTCCCTAACAAATTTAATATAAATGCTTTAAAAAATCTGCTAATTTCTTTTGAATATTTAAAATATCTATATTAAAATATAATTTTTAAATATTTATCCATCTCAATATGAAATTTAATATAAATGCTTTAAAAAAATATGCATACACAATATTCTATATAGTTAATCAAAGATCATTTCCACCCTTCCATTGGTTAATAAGAATATATCATAATTCTTGGCTATACTTTTCTAGTATAACATCAAGATAAGTTACTTTAGGCTGAACCTTTTTGGCTATTTATTTTAGGGTGCCATCTTGGCCCCATTCCTTATTATTGATATCAGAGTGTAACACTCAACAAGACTTCATCTCTGGTGAAAACCTTTTGGTTTTACTACTTGACCAAGGACCCATTAACAAAACCCAACTTTTAATCCACAAAGATATCAAATTTTGAAGCACAATACCTTGTAGAAGGAAGAAGAATACACTTGTGTGATAGTTCTATGAAAGGAAATTTATTGTCAAATCAGGGCATTCTAAATTAGAAAAAGCTCATAGTAATGATAATGGGAAATGATCCAATCTAATATCAAGAAGTATGCGATTTGAAAAATGGTTAAAGGCATGTCATTCTCCTGCTAAGCATCTTCAATCAAATTTTAAAACACTGACACCCCAAGTTCTTCTAAATGCATCCTACATCCTAACGAATAAGAAATTAAGAAGAAACATCTTGCTGCAACAACAACAACAAGATATGTTATTATGGATAGAATATCGTATCCAAATAGGTTGGGACTTGAGAGTTGAACCTTGATCTCCGCTCTGCCGATGCGGTGAAGTAAATAAGGACATTTTAAGGCAATGATCTATACCTTTCCCCCGCTAAAAACTTACCCTCAAGAAAATACCTAAATTTGTGAAGATAGAAAATGACTAGTTAACAAATTCTGCAGAAATGGCCACTAAAATTTTAAATTATTGTACTATAATATGTATTGTTTGTTTTAATATTTAGTTTGTTATTTTATTTTGTATTTTGAACATATTATATTTTTAAAAATATAATTTTAACTTATATAAATTAATTTAAGTTATTGAAAAAAAAATAGATTTATTTTTTGGTTTTGGTTAATTTATTTAATCATTTGATTTTTTATTTAAATGAACTACGAGTCTCATAATATGTGTCTTTTTTTAATATTATGTTTATTATTTTATTTTATATTAAAATAAATTATATTTTAAAATATAATTTTAATGTATATAAAATTATTTAAACAATTAAAAAAATAAATAGTTAAATTGTTTTTGAGTTTTAGTTAACTGATTTCTTGATTTGATTTTTATTTGAATTATTTATATTTTTTTCTAAATTACATTAATTTTTATATTAAAAAATATACATAATAATACATTAAAACCTAATTTGGAAATAATTTTTTGATTTATATAAAATATTGTAAATTATTGAAAAAAAATGAATTGCTTCATTTTAGTTAAAAATAATTAAATACACTTATTGAACATTTATATTTTCTTTCTTATTTTATATTACATTTTCTTATAATATTTTTTTTACACATGTTAAAATAATTTTTTTATTACATAAAATAATTGAGATAATTGAATGGAGAACCAACTTATAATAGTTTCTCCCTACTTGTAGTGCAATAGAGAGATAAAATTGAAAAAATGTTCTCTATCCAATACACCTTGTGTTGAATCCCTTTGAGTGATTTGAAACTGTTAGAGTAATAAAGTGTTTGCTTATTAATTGATCATATTGATTTACTTATTAAGTCACTTATTACATCTTTCTACTTAAGCTAAATTTTAGGCATATAATAATTAATTATTTTATTAATTATTATTATGCAACCTAGGGTTTTACCTTTTTAGGTTTTCTGATCTCCTTTTATAAGGATTAATCTCATAACAACTTTGTAACCTTTTCTAACAATTCATTATTTGATTTGCAACTTTTGTTTTTGTACATCAAGGATTTTTCCTCTCTCATGGATCCATACGTTCAGGTCTTCATAACGGTTTGCTTCTTTCTCTTTATGTGATAGGTGTTTGCATGCAGGTGCTCTTGGGAGCTGTGGGTTGTTATTCATCAACTCCAATATGGTATCAAAGCTTCAAATCTGCTTGCCCCTGTCCTCTTCCTGAGAGATTCGACCGTGTTCGTTAGATCTGTGTTTTCAGAAGGTTTCTTGTCAGACCTGGGGGACCTATTTTTTTGGTCATCTTGGCTTCAAATAGACCTCACAGCGTCCAAGAACCCCCAGTTCCATAAAAAATTTGTCCAATTTGGACACAGTTTGAATATGTGGAAAAAAATTTGCAACCAGCCCTAACACGGATCTCGAGGCCATCACTATTTTTTGGACCACTTCTAGCCCACACAGACCTCATGGTTGTGACTAGAGCATCTGAGATACCCAAAATTCATATAAAACTTGTCAATTTTGGACAAGTTGGCCTCAGACGCAAAAACAAAACAAAAATGCGTACCAAGTTGTACGACTTGGCACACAACCTGAGATAATATGGCCATAGTCAAAAATTTAAAAAAATAATTTGGGGGGCACCACCACTGCTCCGCCAACGGGCCGTCTGCGCTCCACCCGCGCTCCACCCCAGATGCGGCCCGCCAAGCGATCACCACAGTGCGGTCACTGGTCAGTGTCACCGCGCGACTTTGACCCGTGGAGCCCGCTTGTTCTGACGACATTTTTTTTATGACTTTCTTCACTCCCTCTTGCATTTTTTTGTAAAGTGCACATTCAGGCAAGCGAATTTTTGCCCATAACTCGGGCATCTGGGATCAGAATTGGGCGTGCAATATACCATCGGAAAGTTGGTTCCGAGCCCAATCTGAATTTGCTAGTATGGTTTCGATATTTTTCCATTTTGATGTTATTTTTTATGTCAAATTCAGATGTTTTATGTGCTCTCAGCATTTTAGACCTCCTGCATTCTAGGATTCGTTTCTCTTTGCATTCGGGCTCCATTTTCGACAAACAAGATATTGTCAGAAATCTCTTTCTGAGCTTTTATCAGATTTGATGGTTTCTTTTGTGATTTTGTCATTTTTCTGATGTCACCCACATTCAAATCCTTCCAGACACCTTCTTTGGGCCCTCCAGCGCTGTTGTTGGTTTTTTCCTCATAACTTGAGCATACATTGTCAAAATTTGGCAAACGAGATATTGTTAGAAAGCTGATTCCGAGCTCTTTCTAGACCTGCAGGTTTAATTTTTTGTTTTTGCTTTTTTATGGTGTTTGTCACTGTCAAATCTAGATGTTTAGTTCTACACTCCGGGAGCTCTATCTTGCGCATTCGAACTCTATTTTGGACAAGTGATATATCATTGGAAAGCTTGTTCATAGATCTTTCCAGTGCTATGAGTCATTTTTCTAGATTTTGCTTCAAATTCATTTTATTTAGATTCTTGCATTTTTGTAGTCTGGTGGATATCTTGGATGTTACAGGTCTTGGGATCTCTTCCCTTTGAGGGATGACTCATATTAGGCTGTTCTTTTGTTTTAGCAGCCTTTGCTCTTCTTTGAGCAGTGTATACTTCACTTTTGTATCATTCTGTTATGAAAACGCACTAAGATAAAGTGTCATTCTATTGAATGTATGGGATCTTGCACATTTTCGTGCTCTATGTACTCGCACTCCATTATAAAGTGTCAGGGGGGTTTTGATTTTTGCCTTTGTTTGCCATCTACTTTTGTCATGTGAGTGTTCCTCCAACGATATTAGCCTCAGGTATCTCTATATGTGTTTGTACTCTCTCTGCAGATTCGATGTTTCAGATTCTTCTTCATTGTGTAGTTCATATTGAATGATCTTTTTAGTGTACCTATCATTACTCCCTTGTCAACAGTATGGGAGGTTTCTAATATTGGTTCTACTATTTCTTTGGTTCGATAGTGTGAGCTATGTATTAAATATTTGATTCTATGTACTAGGTGGATGTAGTGGCTGGGTACCTATGCATTTCGGTGAGATGGATTATTTACCATATGGACACTCTTTTCTTTCCCATTTTTGGATGCACTCTTTCAAATTTGATTGATCAACTCTTCAAACTTTTGGTGTTTATGCCATCTATATCTTCGAGTTCAGGTGTTTGCCTTTGTTTGCCTCCTGATTCGAGTAGTGTCATTTGAGGGCACTCATGTAGATTACAGTCTTCTCTACCTGGTCATATTTTAGTGGAGGATCTTCAGATCATCAGTTACTTCTTGACAGAGTTTGCAACTTCTTGCTTAAGTGATTTTTTACATGTTCATCTTTGTTCCTATTTTTTGGAACATTCCTAGTTTTGGAGGCTTCTTCAGTCCTTCAGACTAGTCTTGGTCTCTTTTTGGAGTAGAGTTTTTCCCATGTGGTTTTCTCTATTTCTTTGCTTTTATAGAGACTCTCTTTTGTACTTGAGTACTTGATCAGGCCTTTTGTTGCCGGGACCCATTTGCTTTCAGTTGTTCTTTGTAAGTTTTTAGCCTCTCCCAAAATTTATCTTAAGGGGGGGTGTTAGAGTAATAAAGTGTTTGCTTATTAATTGAATCATATTGATTTAATTATTAAGTCACTTATTACCTCTTTCTACTTAAATTAAACTTTAGACATATAATAATTAATTGTTTTATTAATTATTATTATGCAACCTAGGGTTTTACCTTTTTAGGTTTTCTGATCTCCTTTTATAAGGATTGATCTCATAACAACTTTGTAACCTTTTCTGACAATTCATTATTTGATTTGCAACTTTTGTTTTTGCACATCAAGGATTTCTCCTCTCTCGTGGATCCATATGTTCAGGTCTCCATAGTTGTTTGCTTCTCTCTCTCTTTCTGTGATAGGTGTTTGCGTGCAGGTGTTCTTGGGAGCTATGGGTTGTTTTTCATCAACTCTAATATAAACAATTTAAATACATATAGTTGTTCTTAATATTATGGAATGTGGAAACATGCTATAAGATTAAAATACATCAAAATCAATTAAATTTAACATGTAAAGGCTTTTGATAATTCCAAACAAATGCAATGAGCACTGGAGTCCATATGACATACATCGCTCAGTCCCAAAATGTAGATTGACGTGCTTGGCAAACATGCAACTCCATAGATGGAAGGAACTCAACAGTTCAGATATGTGGCAATCAATAGTAGTAGATATGTGTCATTTCCTCCCTTCTGTAAATTGTCTTGAATTGTTCTTTTTACGCTTTTCCTCCTTTCTATGTTGGCTCTTTGCCAAATAACTGCCCCAAACCAACATTGTCGTCAGCTCGCAGACGTGCAATGTACATAACATATATAAATTGTTCATAGAAGGAATAACTAGTTAATCATAATTTTGTTTGTTTTCACCACCATAACTTGATTGTATAGATAGGTGTATGCACCCAAAAATGGTCGCCTAGACTTTGGGCCCCATTTATTTGATTTATCAACCCTGAATCATTTTGATCAATAATCAATATTTTCAACATTATCAATTCCTTGATCAAATCTTAGTTTCGATCATATATTGGATTTTTATCCTTGGGCTAACCATTTATCCTAAGCCTTTATTTGATTAAAAGGAATATTTCCTCCCCTTTTGATTAAATAAAAAGCCCCACTTTTCCTCTTATCCTAAGTTGCACAAATAAAACATTATTCTTATTTCACAAAAAGGAAAAAAGTACTTTTTGTCTCATATGAGGCTCAAAAGTCAACACTTCACTCTCATTGGAGGATACTTGTGCACATGGATTGCTCCTCTTTCAACCTCCATCGCCGATTAAGACTTTTGCCTCTTAATCTCAATGGTCCGTTCCTTTGCATTTTTTATAAAAGGAAAGCTCTCTCCTCCATTTTCACACCATGTTTTGAATACTAATCTTATGCTGCAGGAATTCTTGGAGACTTTTGGAGCTTTTGGAAACCTTATTGTTCTTAGTCTTTCATTCTTGCATTTTAGTTTCATTTCATAGCTTAGTTTCCTTTGATGCAATAGATTAATCTCACATAGTTTAAATAGGAAGGGTTTGTAACACTTGTTCTTTCCATTTCATAGCTTAGTTGCATTGCATTTTCATTTCCATAGACTTGTTTGCATTGCATTTTCATAGTGATTCTTGTGGATATTGGCACTCTTGCCCTTGTCTTCATTTGAATCTCTCATTGTGTGGTTGACTAGCAAGGTCACAAGCTTGTAGCTCTAGCTGAGAGCAAATACTTCATAGTCCCTTGCAACTCCATGCATAGAGAGCTATGAGCCACTTTGTGAGGCCTCATTCTTGAGAAACCTTGCATGTAATGGTTCATAAAAGTGCACCATTTTAGTGTGTACATTTCTAGCACCCACTGTGGGGCAGAGTAGATAAGCTTTGTCCTTTAGTTTCTTGCATCTTCATCATTTTTCGGATTATTTTTCAAAAATTTTGCAGGTTTTGGTTCTCTGTCTCAGAGTATCGCGCAATACTTCTCAGGTATATCGCGCGATATACCTTACTATACGCGTGTGACACTTCACGCCAGAGAAAAATTGCACGGCAGTATTGAGGTATATCGCCTGGTGTCATGCGAAGTATCGCTCACCTATTGTGCAGTATATCACCCGAACCGAGGTATATCGTGCAGGTATAGAAAACTATATTGCGCGATACTGGTGAAGTTCAAGGTATATCGCCTGATCTGACAAAGACCTGCAGTTTGAGCTTTATCATCCGAATTTGATCATATTTAGCTTGCTGGTTTGCTTTACTGTATTTAGATAGGTCTAACCTACATCTTTTAGCTTAGTTAAATCAATTTCTTGCAATTATTTTTATTGAGATTTTAGATTTTGCTAACATTGTGAGCCTAACTAGTTGTGGTTGTAGGTGCCTTTGCTTGAGAAGCTTGCCAAAAATCGCATGTCAAAGAGGGCTACTAACAGTTTTTGCAGGGCTGCCCAAAAAGCATAAACAAAAAAAAAAATCTTGCTTGATTATTTGCTTTCCTTTCAAGTGTGGCATTCACTAATTGTATTAAGAATTTTAAAACCTTGTGAAAGGGATTTTGAGGTGGTAGGAGAAGTATGCTCTTCACCTTTAGGTGAATTGAGAAAATGTTGACCCATCTTAAAGTTTTGGAAGCAAGGGAGTAATTGAATCTCTTTGCTTGGTGTGTTTGGGAGAGATTCTTGAGATAAGGGAGTATGCTCTTCACCCTTGTGGTGAACCAAAAACCTTGAACCTCAAGAGTTGATCCACTTTTTGTTTAGTTTAGAAATCCTTTAGCAGGCCTGCTCTTGAGCAATCAAGAGGAACGACTCAAGTGGGGACAACCTTGTCATCATTTTCTTTGGTGGCAAGTGATTCCAACTCACTATAATCTCAAGGCTATCAAGGACACCAAAAACTTTGGTAGACATAACACTTATCTTCATCTAATGTGAGTAGCTCATGGGATTGCGACCATGGGGAAAGCATTGAACAAGAATGCTTAAGGTACTCTTGAGGCCGCGAGGTCCTAGTCCTTTATGAGGAGCAAGAGGGTTGTTGTGAATGAAAATCTTTATTAAGAACCATTAGATAAAAGCCACCTTGTTTAGCCGCTTATCTTCTTAGTGTAAGGATTGATCCAAGTGGTTTACCCGGATCACCTTAAGATACTCACCATATGTGTCCCTTTGGTTGTGTCATTTAACACTTCCACGACAAAGCCAATATCTCTTGTGGGTAACCACTTGGTGTGAGGCAAGGGGGCATCAAGTTGTGGGCTATGTTGGTAAGTATTGAGCCTTGACCTTTTTAGGATAGACTTGCTTGAATTGTCTTCGGTTGTGTGATGCCAGTGTAAATGTTCTCACATACAAATGATCGGTAGCATTCATAAGGTGCTTTTTCAATTCTGATATCACAAGTGTTTGTCTTGGCAAGGTTGCTTTTGCCCTTGTTTCAAGTGTTTTGAGACATGTTTGATCCCTCACTGTTTGTAAACCTGCCAAAATTCTACTGATATTGTGACTGAAATCGAAAACATCAACCCTCAGACCGAAAATTTTGATCAAGCAGACCCAAAAATGCAAATTTTACATAGTTCTGGTCAAGAGTTAAGTAATCTTGCAACAGTATCGCGCCCTTTAGAGCAAAGTATCGCGCGATACTTCGTGGGTTTGAAAAGTATCGCCTGCTTTGAGAAGAAATATCGCGCGATAGTTCACCCTCGGCAGACTATCGCCCGACCTACCTGGAGTGTATCGCCTGACTATTATAAGGTATATCGCCTAGCATAGGGCGAAGTATCACGCGGTTGTAGATATATCACCCCAGTAGCCTGGAGTATATCACCTGGGTAATTTCTGTCGTGCTTTCAATTTGGTCAGTTTCAGTTGCTACTAATCAAGTTAGGTCTTAGAGTAGGCTTCTTGCTCTGACGTTTGAGACCTGTCTTGACTCTAAATTTCTGGTTTTAGTCCTCCGGGATAGCATTATCCAATTTACAAAATCACTTTGGAATAATTGTCAAGTTAGAAGGTCATTCTTGGTGCCAAGGTTCATCTCTAAAATTGATTAGCTACATTCTTAGAAAATTTTAGTGCTCTTATTGTCCAAATCACTTTCATTTAAATCTCAATTTCAATCATATTTTGGCCTAGTCCAACCTCCTAGTTCAAAAGTGCAAGGGTAGTCACCCTTTGATTTGAAGCACCTCTTTGACAGTGTTGGTAAAGCCCCTTTTCTATCTTCTCATTTCTCTTTGGACAATAAAGGACTTTGATTATCCTAGTTTGGCGCTGACACTTTGAGAGGTCACCTTATCATTGAGAGTATATTTCTTTCATGTCAGTTACGACAAGGTACCAAGTCAATCAAGGGAAGCAACCCTCTGTTGCCTTTAGCTAGTTACCACCCGTCAAGACTCGTCGACAGCATAAGGGAAAAGGACCCCTTTTTGATCAATCACCTAAGAGTGAATCTGAGGTTTGTTTTAATCCGGAAGCTAATCCTAGTGAAGTGAGCACCTCTTTTGTACCACTTTCATCAAGTATGGATATGAGTTACACTTTCACCCGACAAAAAAGAGAAGCCATGAATCAAACTCTTGAGGATATCTTCCAACGACATAGAAGAGAGTATGGTGGTTCTTCTCATGCTAGTCCACCCGGGTCACCTCCCAACAACGTGAGGTATTTTGATGCTCACCAACGAGCCGAGAGACATCATAAGCAAGCTCACTCAAATTCAGGGTCACAACACGAGGACCAGAACAACGAATCTAGTGATCACCACATAAATGCAACCAATGCAATAAGGCATTCGAGACCATCCTCCCCACTTAAAGACACCTCTCGATATGCAAATACAAGATTGAGAAGCATTGAGAGGGAGAAGCAAGCCTATTTGAATGAACAAGCTGCTAAAAAGGAAAAATTCAGACAACTAGAAGAAGAGGAACGTGCGTTGTTGGATATAAAGAAAAGAGTCACCCAAGAAGAAGAAGATAGACTCTACGCACAACAACTCCAAAGCTGATTCAACGGGAGGGGAACCAATAGTGGGACCAACTCACCCCCATCTACCCCTTCGCCAAGTCCTAGAAGAAGATCAAGGACACCCTCACGATCCCCAAGTCCTAGAGGAAGAAGGGTTTCAAGATATGATATCATAGGAGACGATCACCTCATAGACATTCAAAGCAACCCTCCCAACGAGCACATCATGGCTCACAACATGGAAGAAGTTATGCCAAATTTGACCATATGGATTTTATGACTATGCAACAAGAACCATCCTTTCAAGCATATGTGGAACGATATGTGGAACAAAACAAGGATCAATTCCTAGAAAGCCTTATCAACAAAGGTGCTAAAGTTCCATATGATTTTGACATCCACCAAAAGATTAAGAAACAAAGTCCTTCAACCAATGAGGTGATCATGCAAATGCAGAAGGACATAGAAAGGATGAGGGCTCCTAAGAGCACATTTAATTTGGACTCCATATGTCCCAACCCGATTGACAAAAGTGTGGTGTTGGTTGAGTTCCCTAAGAAAGTTGAGTTTCCAACCTATGACAAATATGATGGTGTTGGTGACCCTCATGACCATGTTCGACAGTTCTACATAATGAGCTTTTCTTTTCATCATGAAGACTCCTACTTGATAAGATTATTTCTGAGGAGTCTCAAAGGTCAAGCCATGGAGTGGTTCACCAACCTTACTCCTCCAGTAAAGTCATTTAAAGAACTCGTCCAAAGATTTGTTCAGCATTTTGCTTATAATCTATCAAGGTCGGTCACAATGCTTGATTTGTGCAAGCTTAAACAAAATCAAGGAGAACCTTTTGTCACTTTTCTACAAAGATGGAGACGTTTGTGCTCAAAATATCCTAGGACAATTCCTGAGGAGGAAAGAATAGACATCATTATGAGTAACTTAGTGTCGGAATTAAGATATGAGGTAAGAAAGATACCATTTAATTCTTTCGATACCATGGTAGAAGTGGCATGTCGCATAGAGGATGTCCTAAAAGAACAAGGAATTTTGGCTAAATCAACTAATAACAACAATGGCCAAAACAACAACAATTATGGTTATAAGTACAAAAAGAACTCCTATTGGAACAAGAATAAATAGGTGGTCAATGACGGAGTTGTTGACTCACCACAACCTAAGAATGAAGGAGTTCTTAATCTCTCCAATGCGGTACAAGCCATAAAGCTGCAAGCGTCCTCAAGACAACAAGAGAATAAATCAAAGTATCAAGGGAAACCCAAGAAGGAAAAGAGACAATTCACCAAACTTGGGGACTCCTATGCCGACATTTTCAAAACACTAATTGCTCATAATTTGGCACAACCTCAGGATCCTGCCAAGCACCGCATACCCGATCCTAAACCTCATTGGTGGGATGAGAAAGCCTTTTGTGTCTTCCACAATGGAATTGGACATGATATCAAAAATTGTTTTAGGCTTAAACATCTTGTCCAAGACCTCATTGAAAGTGGGCGATTACAAGTTGATGGTTTAACCACTAATGCGGATCATAAGGCTTTTAAGGAACCCTTGCCCAAATATGAAAAAGGGGAAAATTCTAACAACAAGCATGGTAAGGCTGCTATCAACTATACATACACAAATGCTAAAAATGTGATTAACATGCTTGAAGTGGCTGACGATAACATCAACATGATGAGAGGGAAAGATCCTTATGGATATGATGTGGACTCAACTCCTATGACTGATGAAAGACCTGTTGTGGTGATAAGAGGTCCTCACTCACGAAGAATGCCCCAGTCCCTCAATGCTATCACTAGGGGTCAGGCTCAAGCTCCCATTATTATTAGAGGTCCTAGCACTAGCAAGTCTAAGCAGCCCATGCCCAAGGGTGTTCCTCCTAAATCTGCCATTGGTCCTGATTCCAATTATAATCTTATTGACCAATTACAACGTACACCCGTGCAAATATCTATTTTTGAACTTTTAGAATTGTCCCCTAAGCACAAGCGTGTCCTTGAGGATGCTTTGCGAGTAGCCAGTGTCCCTAACAACTTAGATATTGATCAATTCTAGAATATGGTCAACCATTTGGCTAGCCCTCATTACCTCACCTTCTCAGAAGAAGACGACAAATCCATTAGTCACCCACATAACTTGGCCTTACACATCGAAGTCATGATTCATAAAACCCATGTCAGGCGTGTACTGATAGATGGGGGTGCGGGGCTCAATATTTGTACCATGAGTTTGTTGAAGGCTCTAGGATATTCCAAGAATGTCATTGACACAAGGAAAAAGATCACAATCAAGGCATATGATGAAGCAGAAAGAAGTTCTAAGGGATTGGCCATTTTGCCTATTCGCATTGGTCTAGTAGAAAAGGATATCTTATTTCAAATTGTTGATGTTGGACCTTTAGCCTACAACATTTTGCTAGGTAGGCCATGGATTCATGAAATGCAAGCAGTCCCATCAACGTATCACCAGTGTGTTAAGTTTCCCCATAATGGTGTCAAAATTTGCATACCTAGAGATAGTGCTTTGTCTGTTAATAATATCTCTGCTGGATCACATGTACCTTTGAATAGGGAAGCTGACAGTTCTAGTATCTCACTTGAACAATGCCAGCAAAAGTTTAAGACCATAGATCTTGGGATGGGAGATTATAAAATTGATTCTTTTACAAAAATGCCAATCTCTCTTCGGTCTTATGGGAAACCATCCCCAGATATGAAACCTTCATCATCAGCAATGACATTATTTGGAAAATTTATTGAGTCTTCAGTTCCTATTTAGGAAGAGAAAGAGGAAGTTGCCGTAAGAGACTGGATCTATCATGAGAAAAAATACCAACACAATGAGAACTTTGCTCCTTCACCTAAAGCTTATGGGAGAGGGTATACATTGGTTAAGAATATGGGTTATCCAGGATATGGTCCCCTTAGCCATAGGTTGGATGCTAAAGCTGAGCCTCTTAACCATGCCCTTTTTGGATGAAAGAATAAGTCAACAGTTGGCTTAGGTTTTGAAAATAAGAAGAAGAAAGGTGTCCCTATCCCAGCTGCGACGGACAGTGACAGTGATTCAAACTACACACCTGATCTTTCTAATCAACAAGACATGTTTGATGATTGGGTGCCTTCAACAAATCTCCTTTGGGGAGATTCAAAAGACTTGATAATTGACGATCCTACTATCCCAGCTGCGATGGATAGTGACTATACGAATGCTCGATTAACAAATGGAAAATGTTGCTATCCTAGCTGCGACAGATAGTAACAATGCTAGCATTAGAGAAGGGGAAACCTTTCCCAACCTCGAGGCTTCTACATCATGAGGCCCAAATGATGATTCAGAAATAGACTCACATGAGTTTGAATGGGACTCACTTTCAGATGCAACGGTTGATTTAGACATGGATGTTTTCCATACTTATAGTACCCAACCTGATGCGACTAACAAGCTTAGTGTAGGACTAGGGGATTGTAGTCCTCAAATTGCCTTAGTGGTCGACGCTTCGTTTGGTAGGATGAGTCCTAATTCGGGTATCTTAGGAGAAGACTTGATGAATCCCAATTATATGGTCACCAGAGATTGAACCAGTCATTGACCTACCCCTTGTTCACTATGACCTAATTGACTGGTCTCAGCGCCATCAAGAGCCTATATTTCTCACTTTTCAGAATGATTACGAAATTGCCTGCTATCTGAATGCTCTTGAACCCGTGGCTTCTTCCACTAGTGAACCAACAACAAGTATGACGGAGCCTGATATTAAGTACCTCAGTCTAAAAATAAAAGAGAAAGACAAAAAGAAAAATAGGTTTGATGGCGAAAACCACTTTGTGGCAGTATCAGAACCAAAAATAGTAAAAAGAAATGACGTATCTGAGGGTGAAAACCTCTTTGAGGAACCTAAGGATGGGGTACTTAATAACTTGCCGAGTTATTTTCAAGACAGATCATCAGTATTGATTGAGCCAACAAAACCAGTCAATTTGAACACAAAAGAAACTCCTCAAATAGTTCATCTTGCTCAGTCTTTATCAGAAGAAGAAACCAAGGCATATATACAATTCTTACAAAAAAAGAAAATTAATTTTGCATGGACCTATTCAGACATGCCAGGGCTTGACACAAATCTTATAATGCATCACTTATCCATAGCTCCAGGAGTCAAACCAGTGAAACAGAGACTCAGAAAAATGCATCCACATGTAGCTCTCCTTGTCAAAGCGGAATTAGAAAATTTTTTGAGAGCTAGATTTATCAGAGCCATCGATTATGCAGAATGGATCTCAAACATAGTACCAGTTTCCAAACATGATGGGTCCATTCATGTGTGCACAGATTTTAGAGATTTAAACAAAGCATGCCCAAAGGATGATTTTCCACTTCCGAACATTGACATGATAGTAGACATGACCGCGGGCTATGAAATATACTCTCTAATGGATGGTTTCTCAGGATATAATCAAATTAAAATAGCTCCCGAAGACCAAGAGAAAATAGTGTTCACATGTGCATGGGGAACCTATTGCTGGAACATCATGCCATTTGGGTTAAAGAATGTAGGAGCAACCTACCAAAGAGCTATGACCACTATCTTTCATGATATGATGCACAAAAACATGGAAGATTATGTGGATGATACCCTGGCAAAATCTAGAAAATGGGACACACACCTCGATGATCTGGAAGTGATTCTAGATCGCATGGAACAGTTTCAACTCAGATTGAATCTGAAGAAGTGTGCATCTGGTGTCACCTTAGGCAAACTTTTAAGATTTATAATATCAGAAAAAGGAATAGAGGTTGATCCTGAAAAGGTCCAGGCAATTTTAGATATGCCACCTCCAAGAAACATTAGTCAGATGAGAAGTCTTCAAGGATGACTCCAGTCAATTAGGAGGTTTATCTCACAGCTGGCAGATAGAGCACGACCCTTTAATAAGACACTGCATAAGGGTGCTTCTTGTGTATGGAATGAGGAATGCCAAAAGAGCCTTGATCAAATAAAATAGTATTTGGCTAATCCTCCAATTTTGATGCCTCCTATTCCAAGGAAGCCTTTGATTCTATACATTTCAGCAATAGAGTCTTCCTTGGGGGCATTGTTGGCTCAATCAGATGATACTGGGAAAGAAAGGGCCATATACTATATCAGCCGTACTCTAGTCTCCTATGAGATCAATTACAATAACATTGAGAAGTCTTGTCTTGCAGTGGTGTTTGCTTCTCAAAAGTTACGACACTATATGCTTGCTCATACCATACATTTGGTTGCAAAAATTGATCCTCTTAAGTACTTGCTTAGTAAGGCTACCCTCACGGGTAGACTTGCTAAATGGATGATGGTCTTAACTAAATTTGACATAGAGTACGTTGAAAGGAAGGCCATAAAAGGGCAAGTTATTGCTGACCAATTAGCTGATTTCCCAATTCAGGATAGTATGCTTGTTCAAGTGGAATTCCCAGATGAACACATCTTGTATATGATTACTCGCACTTGGAAAATGTTCTTTGATGGTTCCCATATGCAAAATGGATCAGGTGCTGGAGTATTATTTATTTCTCCACATGGGTACAATATTCCAAAGTCTTACAAACTTTTATTCCCATGTACGAATAATATTGCAGAATATGAAGCTTTAACCAATGGCTTGAGAATGGCTATAGAATGGAACATAACAGAGTTACATGTCTTTGGGGATTCCCAGTTAATCATCAACCAAGTCAATGAGGAGTATCAAACCAAGGATGATAAATTGATACCCTACAAAAAGATGGTTGACTCATTGAAATGTTACTTTACCTTTGTGACGTTTCAACAGATCCCTAGGACAGAGAACAAAGCTGCAGATGCCATGGCCACATTAGCTTCACTTCTTCAGTTGGAGACACATGAATCAAGATTTGAATTCCTGGTGGAAGAGCTACACCATCCCATCTTTGACTCGTTTGAAAGCCATGTCATTTGTACCATTGTCACACATGAGTCTTCCCGATATGGTGCTATCTATTCATATCTTCGTGATGGCATCATCCCCGACACATTCAACCGTTCTGAATGTCGAAACCTCATTCGTAATGCCTCTTGCCACACCCTTATCTCTAGTGATTTATATAGGAGGGGTTTAGATGGGATGCTCCTTAGGTGCTTGGAAAAGGAGGAATCCAACCAAGCATTAGTTGACATCCACGAGGGCATTTGTGGTGGACATTCTAATGGTCTTGCCATGGCCCGAAGGTTGCTTAGGGCGGGATATTATTGGTCCACAATGCAGATAGATGCAGTAGCCTTTGCTAAGTCATGTGAAAAATGTCAGAAACATGGAAACCTAATTCATGCTCCAGGTAGGGAGCTGATCCCTTCTATTTTTTATTGGCCATTTCAGCGCTGGGCCTTTGATCTAGTTGGGCAGATTCATCCCAACTCATCAGGTGGACATAAGTTCATTATTACTGCCACTGACTACTTCACAAAATGGGTGGAAGTTGTGCCACTTTCTGTTGCTTCAGGGAAGACTATCTCTTTGTTCATCTTGAATCATATTATTTGCCGATTTGGAGTGCCTTCTGAGATTATCACCGATAACGGAGGTCAATTCAAGAATAAGGACCTCAAGCATTTTTGCAAAAAGTTTAAAATCAAGCAACATTGGTCCTCCATCTATTTTCCACAGGGAAACAGACAGGCAGAAGCCTCTAATAAAACCATTCTTAAAATTCTTCATAGGACAATGCACAAGAATGGTAGGGATTGGCACTTGCAATCCAATCCAGCACTATGGGCTTACAGAACAAGCATTCACACACCTACAGAAGCCACGCCTTTTGCCCTTACCTATGGCGCTGAAGCGGTATTACCTTTAGAAGTAGAGATCCCATCACTCAGAGTCTCACTTAAAGGATTGATAACAGATGAGGATTACCGCGCCATGAGGTTATAGGAACTAGAACTTCTAGATGAGAAGCGTAAGGCTTCCTTTGATCATATGAGAGTGTATCAGAAGCGTATGTCCAATGCATTCAACAAGAAGGTTCACCCTAGAGAATTTCAAATAGGTGATCTTATTTTGCGAGAGAACCCTAAGAACCAACAAAACAGAGAACAAAAGGACAAGTTTGAACCTAACTGGCTTGGACCATATGTCATCACAGCTGCTTTTGGTACCGGTGTGTATTTACTGTCAGATCCTGATGGAGAACAGCTCCCTAATCCCATCAACATTGTGCACCTCAAGAAGTTCTATCCTTGATGCCTGTTTCTATCTGGGGGCATCCTCTATACATATTTATGGATCCTGAAAAAAAATACCCAAAAAATTGATATATGATGCTGACAAATCCTAAAAAGTATAAAAAGTCCTGAAAAAATATAAAAAAATCAACAAAAAAAAAAATTCAAAAAAAAAAAGAAAAAGTGCCTTGGTGAAAACCTGGAAATAGGCGCCTTGGTAGAAAAAATACAAAAAAAAGAAAAAAAAATCTCCAAGTGGTGAAAACCTAGAAACAGGCGCTACTTGAGGCCTTTGCACCCTTGTCTTTTAGCATGCGTCCTCGACACCTAGCCACTTTCCATCATGCCTTGACCTTATTTGGCTTAGTCTGGAATTGGTCTTTGTCTTTGTCTAGGGGGCATAACTGTTAGCATTGGTCTTTTAGGTGCGTTTTTCTCTTGGGGCATTTCACAACAGGTGTTTTTCAACACCACCCCAAACAGTGTTTTTCAACACTACCCCTGCGCCGAGTGTTTCTTAACACTTATCAGATGTCTTTCCCAACAGTCTAAGTATGTTACGATATTGCTCACTTGCAGATGTGATACTCAGAGTCTGACTCTATGACCAACACACACGCACTTAAACAATCAACTTGTTGAGATATGTTGACTTTATTTTTCTTTGTGTGTTGTTTATGAGGATTTCTTTGATGAGTGGTCTTTCCCTGAGAAGTTTTCGATGATTCATAGTTAGAAGACTGAGGGTATGAGAATATGTTTTATTTCTTTATTTGCTTGTGGGTATATTTTTTTGATCCTAACTATCATGAGCATTTATGCTAGTCTTACTTGACACTATGGATTGACAAGGTATTATCCTTGACTGTTTTTGCGAGTGCATGCTTCTAGCTATCCTGACTTTCATGTGTCTTGATACAAGCATAATCTCGCCATATCAAACTTAGGTAATCTCACTGCATTAGTCATCTGGACCTACATGTCTTTGATGCCTAGGTGGGATTTCCACATTTCTATCTGATAAATATCATATTCATTTCCACATAGTTATGCTAGTGTGCATTGTATGATCTTGCAACACTACTAATAACGCTCGATGATGATAATTGGATGTCTACTAGCGTTGTGACCTTGCAAGTCAACCACTTTTCATGTAGCTTGCATTCTTAGGTTCATCTTGCATATGGAGAGAGCTCTCATTTTCATCTTACGTGGACCTATCAGCCAACTGCGCTCACCTTTCCTTCTCGATCATGTCCTTCACTCCTTGTCTTTTTCATCTCGAACCTGTTCCTGTTCATCACAAGGGGTTAATCATATCATCATATCTATATCACAACTGTCATTTCCAGAAACATGAGTATATCATACACATGAGAATTAAACATACATCTATGAGAGAGAACATACATAAGCATGTACATAAGCATTTTTTAGCGTAATGACAAGACAATATACATAAACTGATACATCCATCACAAGAGAGACATAAACACATGATACAATCAAACATCCAGTAATCTCATATATACATCAATGTCATGATACAATATATAATATGGGATCCCATAATCTGGATCAATGTCTCAAGATATGTCTAAACATCTATCAACGTAAGACCTAACCCTAGGACTCGCTACCACCCTCGTGAGGAGCTCGTGGTGGTGGAGGAGGCATGGCTCTCCTATCAAGTACCACATCTGATACCCTTGCCCTCTGAGAATATGATGGTGCTCTCTCACCCTCTAGAACGGCCTGAAGGTAGAGTCTGTGATAATATGCTGCTCTCGCTGACTCCCATCGGATCTCTAGCGCATCTACCTGTGTCATCGCCTCACGGTGTGCTATCTCTGCCCTGAGATCGGCTATCTACTGATCTCACTCCGCTCTCAGATCTAGTAACTGCTGCTCTCTCACTGCTATGGTGATCCTAAGCTGCAATATCTCAGCCTCGAGAGCCTATATCCTCGCTCTCAGCTCATCTCCACCCGCAGGCTAGTCCTGTTATGCCTCTGCCTACCGGCGGGCTGGTCTCGCCTCATCCTCAGGCGTCGCTGATCTCTGTCTCCGTGACCATTTCTGACCACCTGATCTAGATCCCTCCCCTCTCTCCATTCTCCTCCATCCCCTCCGTCTCCTCCATCCCCCCGTCATCTCCTCCGTCTCCCCCCTGTGCTGGTACCTATGCATCTGGTATTGTAAACTGAGGGAATGGCACCCTCCGCCGCTCTGCCTTGTATGCTGCATCGGCCCCTGCATCTACCACCTCTGGGTGATACTCCCAGGGCTTGCTCCTGATACCCGCTGTCTCTGCGACTGCTTGATGATAGTCTAACATGGGTAGCCACCCATGTCCCTCCTCATCCCTGACCCCGGACCTATGTAGTGGTCTCTGTCGAGACTCGCTGCTGCCTCCCAAACTGTCGCCATACCCGAGTGATGCAAAATCTCTCTACTATCTCTGGGTGTCGGCCTACTAACGGCCGAGTGCACAGCATGTAGCTCAACTCCTCATCTGCATCACTCCACCCCTCCACATCCCTGTATGGCCTCCATGTGAAAGTAGCCATCTCATCCAAAATCCTCCTGTAATATGTCACATCCTCAGTATGAGCATGTGATATGAACCCTACATATCTATATATGTAGGGGTATCTCCTCTCCCTCGGCTGAACCCTCAGGCACATCACCGCAATGTGCTCCCACGCCCACACCTGTGCCAAGATGGCACCGCACGCCCATGACCGACTGTTCCTGTACACGATCTCATGTAGCTCGTGGTACATCTCTACTAGTATGGCCAGACCCCATGCCATGCGCCGAGGTCTGCCTACCAAGTCCATCAGTAACCTAGCCCATCTGAGCGAGAATCCCTTCTGACTGCGATCAGTCATCAGGATCTGTGAAATGATCGATGCCACAATACATGGCACCGAGAAATCTCTGCCGAAATCCTCTACTAACCACTCCCAGCTGACATGCCGATCCAGGATAGTCACATCCTGGAACATCTCCTAGATCATCCGTCGCCCCTCGGTCACATCCTGATCATAGTATACCTATGTCATCACACAAATCATGTTAGTTTTCATCATATGGAAATCTTACACTTACACAATTTAAACAAACATGATTATACTTACAGGCTCGCCGTGACATGGCACTCGTAAGATCCTGTACACATCCTCTAGCGTGATGGATGCCTTGCCTGTGGGAAGATGGAAGGTGTTGTGCTCGCTATGCCATCTCTCGGCCAGCGCAGTCAACAACCCATGGTCAGCTCTAATGTCTGGGAATCTCAGTAAATACCTGAATCCCATAGCCCTAATGTCAGCATTGCTCGGATCATCTAAATCTCGGACACACCTCAACCCAGTCACCTTCAGCGCTCTAATGATCAGTGCCGGAAAGACCTCCTGCAAGCCATTAAACCAAGCCAGTTGTTAGAACATATCATGATGGATGCCTAAAAATCAGTCTAACACATCTTTAAACGCATAATATTGTCTGGACCCATGTCATTTTTTGCTCAAAATACTTAAAATTTCAAAATTTTCCCTTGGGCGATACCGCTTTTTGGAGAAGTATCGCGCGATACTTCTCCTTATAGTGGTGCGATATACTTTGGGTCGTGCGATACTTCACCCAGTATCGCGTGATATTTCGTCCAGTATCGTGCGATACTGGTGCCTATACTCGTGCGATACTTTGGGGACCCGCGAAGTATCGCACGATATTTCTCCCTAAAGGGCGCGATACTTCTAAAGTGTCGTGCGATATTTCGCCCCACTTCAAAATTTGAAATTTTAAAACTTTACAAAATGTGCTTAAAAAGAATTAATGACTCAAAAATAGTGAGTTTTTCGAAAACATACCGGGGCAGGATAGTGTGGTGGCCGGTTGTGCAACCGGGCGCGCTAGAATCGATGCCTGTGGATGGGAACTCCTGCTTGCTGGGCCATATTCTCTCTCTCAAGCTCTGAAAATTCTCAAATCACTATAAGACATAATTTTTGACAATGACATTTTCACCCCTTTTATAGCATTTTGACTTTTGACCAATTTTTAAAACACCTCAGAATTGCGCAAAAATTGCACCCTTAGCTAATTTTCACGTCCTGGATCCATTTTCGGACTTGAAATCAAAATTCGAGGTCATCTTGATAGTCAAAATCATATTTCAATTTTCCCCTTCTTCTGCGCAGTTAGCTAACTCTTTTGAGGCCTAATCCTTCGATCTTTGTTGGGGCATCGTCATTTCTTCATTTCCATGTCTTCCACACTTCTAGTCTTTCATTCATCTTCATTCAATTCACTCCTTTCTCATGTTTGACTGCATCTTTCTCAGTCAGGCTGGGGCATGTTTTAATGGTTAACCTATTGACCTTTATATTCGATTGTGATTTCATTCTGATGTGATCAAATCTTTATCAATTCATTGTTCTCCTCTCTCTGATTTCAATTTCGACTCCGAGGGGGCAGTACCTATGGGATTCTCATCCCTGATCATCTTGATGCTCTTGATTCAGACATCTTTTGTGAGCTTTTGCTCAAATTTGAGATCCTTATCTCTTACTTTGAATGTGATCCCGAATCGACCTCATGTTCAAAGGCCTTTGTCTATGTTTGTCTGGATGTGATCCCGAATCGACCTCACATTTGAGTTGTCTTGTGATCCCAAATCGATCTCACATTTCAATTCTTCTTTGACTGCATGTGTTCCCAGATCGATCACACATTAGTCAAAGATGGGCAAATGTATGCACCCAAAAATGGTCGCCTAGACTTTGGGCCCCATTTATTTGATTTATCAACCCTGAATCATTTTGATCAATAATCAATATTTTCAACATTATCAATTCTTTGATCAAATCTTAGTTTCGATCATATATTGGATTTTTATCCTTGGGCTAACCATTTATCCTAAGCCTTTATTTGATTAAAAGGAATATTTCCTCCCCTTTTGATTAAATAAAAAGCCCCACTTTTCCTCTTATCCTAAGTTGCACAAATAAAACATTATTCTTATTTCACAAAAAGGAAAAAAGTACTTTTTGTCTCACATGAGGCTCAAAAGTCAACACTTCACTCTCATTGGAGGATACTTGTGCACATGGATTGCTCCTCTTTCAACCTCCACTGCCGATTAAGACTTTTGCCTCTTAATCTCAATGGTTCGTTCCTTTGCATTTTTTATAAAAGGAAAGCTCTCTCCTCCATTTTCACACCATGTTTTGAATACTAATCTTATGCTGCAGGAATTCTTGGAGACTTTTGGAGCTTTTGGAAACCTTATTGTTCTTAGTCTTTCATTCTTGCATTTTAGCTTCATTTCATAGCTTAGTTTCCTTTGATGCAATAGATTAATCTCACATAGTCTAAATAGGAAGGGTTTGTAACACTTGTTCTTTCCATTTCATAGCTTAGTTGCATTGCATTTTCATTTTCATAGACTAGTTTGCATTGCATTTTCATAGTGATTCTTGAGGATATTGGCACTCTTGCCCTTGTCTTCATTTGAATCTCTCATTGTGTGGTTGACTAGCAAGGTCACAAGCTTGTAGCTCTAGCTGAGAGCAAATACTTCATAGTCCCTTGCAACTCCATGCATAAAGAGCTATGAGCCGCTTTGTGAGGCCTCATTCTTGAGCAACCTTGCATGTAATGGTTCATAGAAGTGCACCATTTTAGTGTGTACAATAGGGAGACCCCATCTTTTTGGAAACAAGTCGATTAAACTGTTCATTTTTAGTCATAAATTATGTAATGGTAGGTTTATTTATTTTTGGCACCCTTTCTTTTACTAACTGATTTGATTATGTTGTTCAATATTAGTCAGAGCTCTTACCAACAAGGATAATGATGTCACAAAGTAGTTTTGCCTGAAGAACGCTGTCACATAACGTTAAATGAATTAAACATAAGAGTAACACTTGGATTGAGTTATAGCTTGTTGAATCAATATTATGCAAAATTTTGTAATGTTGTAGGGTAAAATTGTAATTCATAGTTGGACAAAATATTATTTTAATTTTATTAGAATTATTTAAAGTATATACATTTGAACCAATGGTGTTAGTTATTGCACTTGTTTTTACATTAAAAGAAATTTTAAGATAGTAATAGAAGAGGGAATTAAATACAATTTTTTTAATATGTTGTAAACACAATTATAATTGTAGATTTATCAAATAGAATTACTACTATAAAATTATAAAAGTTTTTAGAACCGGTTTATAACATATACATAAATAGATATAACACACAATTTATATACTTTTACATAATTTTATAAATAAATTTCATAAATTTAATTCGTTGATTCTTATGTTTTTATATTTGTTTATCATGGTAGTTTGAGTTTGTTATGAAATTATCTATACTTATATGCATTGAATATTAAAGATAATAATTTTTTTTAGCAATAAGATATAATTACTTGAGTATTTGATCAAAGTAGTAAATTTATAATTTTTTTCAATACATGATATTTAATTATTTTATATTCATTAAAACATTAAAATAATTTATGTTTTATAAAGTTAGAACAAACCTACAATTCCCATAATCTTCATACACAAATAAGATTAATAATCTTTATTTCTATTTATAGATAAATTGTAATCAACTTGAAAATATACTATACAACTAAGAACATTAAGAGTATGCTCTTTGAAAATAGTTAACATTTTATACACTGTAATAAAATAGAGAATTAAGATAATATTTTCTAAAAGAGACTTGAAAAAGTAATGAATAATAAATGAATTAGATAAAATAAAGAAAATTAATTTTCAAAATGTAGACTTATTATATATGTAAACAACAAATTGTAAACACTGTCAAATGATTTGATTTTAACTATTGTTCTTGTGAATATAACTGGTCTCAAGGAATACTCAGGATTTTGTGATATGCACAAAATGTGTGTGTGGAAAAGGGTTTTAAAAAACTCGATTGTATGTAATTGTCGAGTGTAAAATGAACTTCGACAATCTTTGCTCGAATCTTCCGTGGCTGCGCCAATATGGGAGCGTTTGAACAGGGATTTCGACATCCATGACAAGACGAGGGAAAGAGGAATTTTGCCAAATTTTTTAGCCACAACAACCCTTGTAGATGTATGCAAAATATGGAAGCATAGACAAGGGATGTGAACTGTTTGCCAAAAGACCTACAATAATTTTTAGACAAAGTGCATTGATTGCAGGGCATCGAAATTGTATATTATGTGTATTAGTAAGTTCACAATAGCCACAATGACAATATGGTTGACTACTTTGTAATTAATTGATACACATCTGGCCTCTTACAAATCCCCAAAACTATATGTACTGAATGTTTTGTTGTTGATAACCACCATCCTATTGGACTCAGAAAGAGCGAAAGGCCTATTTATTAAAAAGTAATTTATCGAAACATTGCTTGGACCCTAATCTCGAAACTATATGTATTATATGTGACCCTACCATTTATCTTCAATTTGACAGATTTAAACAAAAGACTAGTTTTTTGGAACAATTTTTCTATCTTTAAAGTTTGTGTTTTATCATCTCAATAGATATTGATTGGATTGTTGACAATGTTAGCAGATTTGAGTTCCAATCTAAAAACAAAATCCAAAATAAGAAGCTTCTCACACATATTCACTTAATTATATTCTCGCCCATCACACTCCCAAAGGGAGCAAAATTCTATAACAAAAAATTAAATTATTCTTTTAAATAAAGTACTATATACCTTTAATAATCCTTTCTCTGTGTTATTATTGTCCAGTTTCAAGTTTTTAGATGTCACTGCAGTGAGCCTCCCTTTCTTGTTTATGCTTGTGCATCTATGCACTTTTTGATAATCTCATAATCCCTCTGATGCTTTCAACAAAAGCCCGTACCATCTTCTAAAGCATGAGATCCATTTTATTTTCCCCCTATTAGTATTTGATCAACCAATACAACTTTATAAATTCGGCCAAGAATTATTTAATTTCATCTATATTATTTACTTTATTTAATATCATACACAATTTTTAATAAATTACAATCATGAAGCTTATGCTTATTATATTTATATAAAAATTGATTGTTATAATTATCATACCATTTCTACTACTCGCACCTACAGGTGTATCAACATTCAACATACAAGCCACTTCAATTAATTATGCCCTCCGGGTACCAATCAAAGAAATGGTGCCCTTGCAAGGACAAGCACTTGCAACCTACCAAGAGACATGTAATTCATTTGGTACATTATAATAGATGAAATGGGTTTCATTAGTCCTAAGCTACTAGAAAAAAATGATATGAGGCTATGACAAGCATTCCCTACTCAGAACCACATTCCTTTTGGAGCACACTCTATTGTTTTTTTTTTTGCAATTTGAGGCAACTATCACCAGTCAAAGACATCCAATGTATGCTTCAAGCTCATATGGTGGCACGCTTATTACACTAGAAAAAATATTGTGACAAATTGGAGATAGCCCAATTTAGATTCAATTCCGCTCACTTGTTTCAAATTTTCTAAATGCAACACCTACAATTGCATATTGGGAACTATTGATGTCACGATCAAGTTCAAGACTCACCTTAGAAGAACAAGCTCCTTTTTTTTCTTCCATACATCTTTTTTCAACAAATGAAAGGGTCTTACTCCATAACAAACAAATGTTGCTATCTTTAGCAGAGCCAGTTGCCATCTCCAATGCAGACAAACTTAAAGGATTACCATGCTCAAACCCTGAAGAAGAACAACTTCAGTCTAAGCTCCTCTTATGTATTGACTAAGAGGTCATGCTCTGTGCAAATTTATGGGTACAAAATGGACTTGTCAATGGAGCACTTGGACAAGTCAAAGAAATTGTATACAATGATGGGGAACAACCACCTCAAGTTCCTCTTTTTGTCATTGTTGAATTTCAAAATTACATGGGGCCAACATGAGACAGTAAGAACCTAAAAATACATTCCAGTGTTCCCAATAAGTTGTGGGATCCACCGTCAAATACCACTCAAAATGACATGGGCCTTAACAATACACAAATCACAAGGCCTTACACTTCAAAGAGCAACAATTGACATTGGAAGCATTGATCGACAAGGGCTAACATTCACAACAATTTCTAGAGTTTGTGACCTTGCAAACCTTCACATTCAACCAACATTCACATTTGAAAGATATGCAAGAATGCAACAAAACCCATTTGTCATTTGCCGAAAAGAAGAAGAGTCTTGTTTGATGAGATTATCATATACTATTCCTTGGAAAACAACAAATTAACTACAAACAATAGAGGTGCGTTCCTTATCTATCTTTTGCATATATTCCATTACAAATAAAATGTTGACAAATAGAATACATGTATTGATTAAAAGATTCTATTTCATGCAGGTTTAATAGTATTTGCTCTCATAAAAGAAATTGCCTCTCCAAATATGATTAGCGATTTAAAATTGTACTCTACCAAAAAGGTGAAACGATATTTATTACTATAAAATAATGTGGAAATTCAAAGATTGTGGAAATGATACTTGTATTATTCTTACAAATTCAATCTATGAACTATTTTAAATATTTAGTCAAAATAAAAATAAATATCATTTGTTAGTATCCAATTGTGGTTATAGATTAAATGATGCAATGTGATGTGATTTAAGATTCTTTAAAAAAAAATCACCTATTTTTTATTGATAAATAGTATATACAATAGATTCCTATTGTAAAAGAATGTACAACACTACATTTTTGGTTTAAAAAATATTAATTATAATTAACAATAAACTTAGATTTACTTTAAAAATAAATAAATTACAATACAATTATACAATGTTTCTATTCAAATTGGCTAATTTTAGATACAATATTACCACCAAATAAACCAGCAATCACACCTAGGTGTGCAATGGGTACGTTGTATAACTGTTGGAGGAACCAAAAATGCTTTCATTTATTTGGCGGCATCATGTAATTGGCCTATGCTTTCGGTGGCAAAATAATAGGAAATTGTTTTAGATTTACAATGCTAGAGAAGGCACATACAACGAGGTCTTGGTCAGTGTGTTGTGGGATTAGTTTTTGTTTAAGGATGAAAATTTTAGATTTAGGATGCCCCTTTGCACATCTCACTAGACACTGCTATGTCCCCACCTCGATACCGTGGTCAGAAACAAAGGACAGTTGGTGAATTTTAAAAGATAATTATTTTTTATCCTACAACTGCTAGACATGCAAACAGTTTGTGCACAAGCAACATTTCTACATCTTTAGCAAGGGAAGAGCAGAGTGGGAGCAAAGTCTTGCGTAGACGAGGTTAGCAACAAGGGAGGGGAGATCTGCTCGAGAGGGGGGAGTGGTTTGGTGGGAGGGGCTTCTGCAAGTGCGGGTGCTGCAGAAGATGAGGCAGCCGAGGGAGATGATGATGATGGTGTTGAGGGGTTTGCAAGGTTTGGGGTCGGTGCCCTCTTCTGGGTTTGTCCCTGCACTGGTGGCTTTGGGCTTGGGTTTTCCCTGCTCTTAGCTATGAGAAAGTTGGACTTTGGTTGGGATGTGGTTGATGGTTCTTTGTCTGCTATGTTGGGGAGAGTAGGTTGTGCCGACGTGAGTCCTTCCAACCTCTCTCAGTCTCATCTTCGGGGTGTGGAAGAGATGCCTTCATGCAAGAGCTTTATTTTTTCAGAATGGTGGTCTGTCATTTTTGTTTGGATGGACCCTTTTTGGGCTGATCGTGTCTCTTCCTGTTTCTGGGTGTCGAACCTGATTATTTTTTCTTATCCCCTATTTTCTAAAGATTTATCTTGTAGGGATGGTTCCCCCTTTGTCATTTCTCCGCTGTGCAATACCCCTATGGAGGTGGGGTTTACCCCTATTGAGGTGGGTATTTTCTGTGTGTCTTCATGGTGGTGGAATCTTCCTCTGCCCCAGTTTTTTTCTCCCTTGCTTCCTATTGAGGTGGAAGATCCTACTGAGGTGGAGGTTCAACCTATTGAGGAGGTCTGTGGCTGTTGGGAGGAGGTTATTGGTGGTGGAGTGTGGACTCTTCCTTCATGCAGCCATAAGATAGCTTGTTTGAGTTGGCTGGGGGATGGCTTTTCTATTTTTTCGGCTACTTTAGCTTTGGTGAGGTGCCAGTTTAGCATTGGAGGTGCTCCTTTGGTGTCTTTGGGATTCAACTCTATTTTTGAAGATGTGGTAGAAAAAGCCCTTGGTTTTCCTTTATTTCTTTCTGTCCTGGTTTATTTGTTGCTGGTGGCTAGCTGGTGCTTGCAGGTGGATGCTGATAGTTTTCAAGGGCCCATCTTGGTTGCTGGTTGTTTTCGGTTAGGGTTAAAAGTAGGTTTTAGGGCAATGTTGCTCTTTAATGTTGGTCTTGTTGGTTCTGGGTTCCATGTCAAAACCCTAGATTCTTGTATGGGGAGTTTTAAAACTATAGTCAACTTAATGTTGTGAGGCTTAGGCCTGTTTAATGGCAGCTGGGGTTTTAGTGTTTTATCCTTGGTTGCAGCTAGCCATTTATTCTCTTTGGCTGTTGGTTTATCTTGTATACTCTTTAGTAGTGCTTCATCTTGTTTGGGTTTCAGATTCCTACCAAAATATGCTTGTAAAGGGTTTCGGGGCCCCTTCAAAACCTGCTTTTCCCCTAATCAGAACAGTTTGTGTCCAAGAATTTATTTATTATTCGAATATAGATTTCTTTATAATGGTCTATTTATCTAATATTACGGCCTCCAAAATTGACAACCCAACACATTTCTCCTAGGAAATCCTGCAGTATTGCAACAATTTCAAGGTTAGAGGGAGAAATTCCTAAATGACAAAGGGCAAGAATGCATGAGCACGATTGCATTGGACAGTTGACCGTAAAAATATGAGTTTCAAGCCAGCTAGCAATTATGACTAATATTTGTTGCATGTATAATCTCGATAAGTTCTTAGCTTTTCAAAGATCACATCTACTATAGAAACAAACCATAGATGAATGTGGTAGCCTTGTCTATATTTCCACACATTTTTCACACATTGTTACATCTAGGAAAGGACCAGGGTGTGTTGGTTTTATAATACATGAATTGTAGCACCAGAAGAATAGAATAATGGTTGTCATTGCTCATTATGAAGCGAAGCTATTCAATCACTAGTTTTTCAAAGATATCCAAGTTATTCAATACCATTCTCTGTAGTACACATATTTCCCATCTTCAAGTAGGGTTTTGTATCTATATCTTGTTAGTTTTTTAAAAGTATGTAATTGTGTACAGGAATTCCCGTGGTTTTTTTGGTGAGTGACCTTGTGCTTCAGGATTACATCGCAATAGATTACCCTTCAATTCATTTTTTCTTTAGTGTCTTGGTAGTGCAAGTGATTTTCTCCTATACCCATTTCTGCAAACTATGCCTTCAATCCATTTTTCCTTGATTGTCTTGGCTCGACAAGTGATTTTCACACATACCCATTTCTATAAACTAAATATAGTAACATTTCCTTTGTTTTTTTAGTGAAGAAGATTGAGAATAGATTATATACCAATATACACTTTGTTTGGGATGATGTTGTTGGTTGTGTCTCTTGGGGACTTTAAATGTGAAGCATGAGTTGGTGCATTGCTCCAATGTCCTTTTAGAAATTATAGAGTAACCATTCCTACATAGACAATATAACACGGGTCCTCTGTTTTTAACAATTATGTCTTGTTGTCCATTTCTGAGCAATCTTCCTACATGGAATGCAAAGAGGGAGCCGCTCTAATAGAAGCCTCGTACTACTGCCCGCATCATACATTTCATTCTCTTCATGAGCTATCATGCTCATCAATGACCATGAACTATCTCTGTCAGTTGTTCTTTGATTTCAGGGCATGCATAAATTAGATATATTGAAAGGCTTTAAGCTTTTCAAGCAAATGCAATTTCCACGCTTAAAGCCAAATTTCACAACCTTAGTTGACACCGTCCCTACCTATGACAAAACATGAGCTTTTGAACAAGGACATCCACCAAAGCATAATGCAGAGGGATTTTGTCAAAGTGCTACAATCGACAATTTCAGAAAGCTGCAAGCATTATTTCTTAATTGATTGTTTTCTAGTACTCCTGACCTATTGAAAATTATTCTTTTGCTTTGCAAATTAGGTTGGTGCTGAATTTCACTTAACTATTGTAGTTGCTTGAGACGAGTGAGAAGTATGTCTTCCTATCTGCTTCTTGATATACCTTTTCTATACTATGCAATTACATAGTCCTATAGTGCAGGAACCATCAACTCTAGAAGGCAAAATTCAACCATATAGAACCTTTTGCAATTTAAGCTGTTGTTTCAGGTTTCTACATTGATGTACATAAGATTGTATTATCATTGATCAACTTCTTTAGAAGGAAACACCAATCAACTTACTAAGGAGCGAAAATACAAGCATCATATACGGGTCTAAATATATGTTTATCTATATTATAATATATTGAAAAGTAGTTGTACATCTCGAACTTATTTGCTTTATTTTTCCTTTTGGCCCTCATTCATAAGCGCAAGCACTTGTAGAGACCTCTGATATTGTTCTATGCCAGCTTCTGATTTGCCTTGGAGCATAACAACAACTTGGGCCATGCTTGGCCTCAACCTCTCATTCTTCTCAATGCACAAAATGCTCACCATGACTACTCTTCTTATCTACTCAACGTCTGCCTCGTGGGCAATCCTTTCATCCACAATGTCAATGAAGTTTCCCCTCTGAATTTGAGTGGCAGCCTAGGTGAGAAAGTAGCATTGAGATTCCTCCACGCTCAAGTCTAGATTTCGTTTGCTTGAGATTATTTCAAGCAATGTCATGCCGAAACTGTATACATCTACCTTCACTGTGATTGGCATGTCGAAAATCCACTTGGGAGCCAAATACCCTCTCGTTGTAGTCAACACTCTGCTAAAATCTCTGCCAACAAGCTTTGCCATCCCAAAATCAGCCCCTTTTGGGTAGAAATTAGCATACAAAAGAATATTTTCTGGCTTGATATCGCAATGGATGATGCGATCTATGCATCATTCGTGCAAATAAAGCAGCCCTCTTGCAATGCCTAAAGCGATTCCGAATCTAGTATTCCAGTCCAAAACCTTCCTCACTCATCTGAACTTCCGGGACAAGAATGTTAGGATTAACAAGGCAGAAATAACAATTATGTGCAAATATAACCAATATCAGAAAACAATAAACCGCATAGAAGAGAACACAAGATACAAAGATTTAATGCGGTTCACCCAATCCCTGGGCTACGTCCACCAACAACGAGTCCAATATTTTATTATCCAGTGATTACAACTTGATTACAATCTGTAATCCCTTACAGCTCAATTCCGCCGCAAGTACTAAAATCATACATCGTAATGAAATCCCTAACCCTAAGCCATATTATACAATATTTTTGTCACTTTAGGGTTAAAATTAGTTACAACATGTCGGCCCAAAAATTACCGAAAATATGTCGGCCTCAAAAAAAATTCAAACCCCGGCGAGGTCGGGAGGAAAAGTGTACAGTACTTTCCTGATCAGTCACCACAAGCTTTAACAAAGAAAAAGTTGAGAGACCCATTTTGCATGTACTCATAAACAAACATTCACTGAGATCCTTCTACGCAAAATCCCCAGATATTTTCACAGCCACAAGTGTATTGCCTGGTAGGGTTCCTTTGAAGATAGACCCAAATGCCCCCTTTCCCAATTCATGGACGAAATTGTTGGTCATAATTCTGAGCTCTTTGCAGGGGAATGTTCTGAGCGATCTTGGTGTGTCTTCAATCTTGACTTTCTGAAGGACTCTTCCATGCCTACACTGAACACCCAAACACAGAGTACCCAAAACAACAATGCCCTGAGGAATTGAAATGAAGAGCGCAATTTCTCTGCTGTGTCTGCTTCTTCCTACCATGGATTGTAACTACTACAAATCCGACGTGTAAAGTGGCAAAAATAGAACGGTTCAGATGACTTCAATGGTAGTCATTCTCTCTACAACATTTCCAACTTTTGGATCCAAATTTTAGCTTGAATCCTTTCATAAGGAAACACCTACGGCGTAATAAATGCATTTTTAGTTTCTCCAACATTAATACAACGTACCCATTACACACCTAAATGTGATTGCTAGTATAATACATATTAGACCGAGGCGCGTTCCGGCTCGTTGCCCATATTTCATAAAACCAACCAAGCAAATTATCTCAAGAGCCCGACGTACTCGGGAAGCAACCACGAACGAAAGTGCCTCCCGTGCTTTCCTGACGTGAGGGACAGAACTGAGAATAAAATCAGTGGGGCCACCAGCATTGAATTCGCTCGATGGACGCTGCCCTAAATTGAACAAAGGTGCAGATTCAATCCGTAGAGCTTGGTGCACTCCATAGAGCTCGGAGTGCATGTCCACCATCCCCTTCCATATTTCTGATAAGGAAATTTGACCTAAACATTATCCGCAATTTAATGTTATAACGCAGGGAATGTGTGATACCGAGGTCTAATGTTCAGGTCTAAGATGGAAGAATTCAAGCCTTCCGCAACGAAATTTTGTTTCAAAGGGGTAATAGGTATCATGTGTGTCTGACTTCAGAGGAGAAGATGTGAGAGAGGGACTGGTGGATCATCTCTTTGGAACTCCATCCGTAGGCCGACTCGATGTTTTTGAGAGGCCGTCAAATTGCCAAAGGGTGAAATGGTCGGGTTGAGCTTGGACTCGGGTTGGTGTCTTGCGGAGGCTGCCGCAATGTTGAGTCCCCCGGGCTTGATTATTACTCTCGTTTATTATGCGAATCCTGAAAAGGGTTTCAGTACGTATAAGCTACCATTTCTTAAATATAATAGCAATTCATATCGATACCCGAGAGAAGAGAGTGACAATTGGAAAGATGCCCTTCAACGGATCTGTTCTCGCTCAGGCTGGTCTATAACCGAAGGGTAAGTTTTTCAACCTCACGTTCTCGTCGCTTTTCTGTATTTTCGGTTTATTACTTAATAGCTGGATAATAGGTGACCTCTATGCCTTCATTCAACACTTCCATCGTTGGAATATAATTATTTTAAGATAGGGTCTTGTAGAAAGGGTTTGACTTTTCATTTTTAGATTTTTTTCGATTATAGTCATTTAAGTTAGGGTTTCATGGAAGGGGTTTGTCTTTCTGCTTTATTTTAATTGAAAAGATTTATTAAGAGCCCTGCATAGTAGGATATTTTATATGAATAATATAAGATTTTAGTTGGAGAGAGGAGTTGAAAATTTCCTAAAACAACTTTTAGTGTTATACGTGTGTGTATATATAGAGGGATTTATAGAAATGGTTTGGCTTTCTAGTAATAATTATTAAGAGCCCTGCAAAATAGGAGATCTGATATGAAGAATATAAAATTTAAGTTGAAGAGATGAGTTGAAAGTTTACTAACAACTTTTATTGTTATAAGTTGTGTATATATATGCGGGAAATTGTAACCTGAATAGGCTGCAGTTGAGACTACAAATGGGGGACCTAATCACTGACATCAACATTTTGCATTAATGAGAACAGTTCAAACCTGCAAGTCTAGGTGTACAAAATCTGTAAGCGCAATGGTCTATTGAGTACAATAGCCTAGTAGGGTTTTGAAGACTTGGTGGTGACAACAATACACTTTAACCAATGCACTATTCGAGTAAGGACAAAAAATAATATTAACTCAAAGTTTGGGGCCAAACAAAGAATCTCTTTGACAAACAAATTCAATCTCAAGAAAGCCTCTTTAAAATTCCTTTTATTCGACAAGTAGACAAGAATCAAGGAGTCAGTTTTACAGGCAACCTCTCTGCATCCCTTTTCAAAGGATTTTTCTAGAGCCTTTAGAATTGCCTAGGCTTCCATATTGATATAATTTTAAATTTTTATCAATATAGGAGTAGAAGAGATAATGATTGAAGCCTTCACTATGCTGGCCAATACCATTAATCCTTGCAGCACCTAGATTGCCCCTAGAAGAAATATTAATGCTAATTTTAAGGAAACTACCAGGGGGCGGAAGCTATTTTCTAGTTTTACTCAGCTTTTAGTTCACTTGAATCCTAGTTCTGGGCCCATTTTGTGAGGAAGGCGAGGGACAACTACAAGAGTTTAACCAAATGTAGATTAGAAGAGGTAAGAATTATCTGTACTGAATTTTGTTTTGTAGTCTCTTGATCATCCTTTTGATTTTAAGGCATACTTGCGTGACTCCATTATGATACTCTTAAAAGGTATGTGTATTACGTTCCAACGAAATTTTAAAGGAATAAAATCACCAATATCCTAAGTAGCCAGAAGGGAGGAAGCATAGGTTGAGGGATGACCCAAATTGTTCCAAAAATTAGACAAGGAAGAATGAATAATAGGCCTGTTCTAGAACTTCCACTATAAATTTCAAGTTTCTTTAGAAAAGGGACACTGAAAGAAACTATGACTATTGCAGTCCTCATTGTTGCTACAAAGAAAACACAAGGAAGGCCCTTGGAAACCTCTCTTCCAGATATTGCCCCAAGTAAGGCATTTGTTGTTAGTCAGAAGCCAACGAAGGAAATTACATCTGGGCCAGCCAAACCTATTCCAAATTGTTTTTTTATCAAGGAAGCTTGACATTCCCTTTTCTTTGTGTTTCTAAAGCTTGATACCCTAGAGCAACTGTACGAACTCCTTTTAAGTTATGGCCCCAATCAAGGACATCAGAATCCCTCAAGGGATTGCAAGGTCTTTTAGCCAAATTTGAAGCCTACATAGTGCACTTTTTAAGGATCCCTTAGCTGGCCATCTCAAGGGTTCTTTCCATTGTTGAATCATGGATCCACCTATTTGAATAACATATTTACATTCAGCAACCTTGGACGAACGTGCCTCCAAAAAAATGTTACAGATATGCTGGAGTTGGGGAAAGGATGAGATAATAGGGGGCGATAATCCTAGGAGTCGTCTGAAAACAAATCATTAGTGCCCTTGTTAGTTACCTAGAAGAGCTCCCCGTGTATAAGTGAATCCCCCCTTTACTAGTATTCTAGATCAAGGAGCTTTTTGGAAACACTTAGGAGCAATTAAGATTAAAAATCTATACATTGGTAGAGATTGTAGAACAAATTTTATAGACAGCTAACTGACAAAGGATGGCCATTGAAAAGTCCAATGGCTGGCTCTCAAGCAAAACTTGTCCAAAATCATTTTCAATTGGTCTCTTCTCCAACATCCAACAAAAAAGGGAATTTCCAAATATTCCATCGACAAAGCTGCAATTTGAAAATGAAGAAGGTTTGTGATTCTATCCTGGATGGGCTTAGATTTGTTTAAAAAAAGGATTCTAGATTTGTCTTCATTGATTTGTTTACTTGAAGCAAATAATTAAATATCCAACACTTTCTTGCAGTTAACACCCTCCTTAGTTTTGGCTAATTCCATTAAAGCAGCTTCATCCACGAATTGAAGATGAGAATAATAACTAATATACCTAACCCAATACTAACCTTGTGTTGATTTTTTTATATACCAGAAATAAAAATAAGCAACAGAAACAAAATAATGAACTCTAAGACACAACAAATTATCCTAGGAAAACCCTCCAATTTGAGGGAGAAAAACCCAACCACAAAATATCACTTATATATTTGTGAATGTGTAGAAGATTGATTTACAATTTGGCCAAATACATGGCTAAGATGAAGTGATGATCATAGCACATATTAGTATGCAAACACTATTAAAATTCCTTAGCATCAATCTCCTAGAAACAAAAGATATCAATCTATAGTCATACAAATTCCTTCTGGAAGAATATATAAAATTGTCTTGACCCTTCATTGTCTTGTCATTACAAAGTGAAGACCCTTCATTGCCTTGATGTTACAAAGAAGATGACATTATGCATTGAGTTGGCTTCAATAATATATTTATTTATTTCGAATATAGGAGAGAAAGATAACTCCTGCAACTATAACATCAACACTCCCTCTTAGCTAGGGAGGTATCTTTCGAGATATTCTGGAGTCTCTCAATATGACACCCACATTGGCTACACCCATTTGTGGAAAAGAATTTATCACGAAATCTCTCTACATGATAACGTCATGGAGTCACTCAACATGACACTCACAATGGCTACATCCATTTGTTAAAAGAGTTTATCATTGAATCTCTTAATATGATAATGTCATGAAGCCACTCAACATGACACCCACAATGGCTACATCCATTTGTGGACATGTGCTCAAGTGCTCATCATGGAATCACTCAACATGATGTCGTCACGGAGTCTCTCAACATGATGTCCACCATGGCTACTCCCATTAGTGGAAAGAAGCATGTGCACAAGAGCTCATCACAGAGTCATTGAACGTGATGTTGTCATGGAGTCTCTCAACATGACGTCCACCATGGCTACTCCCATGAGTGGAAAGAAGCAACATCTCTTAGAGAGCTTTCACCTCATATTTCTCTGTCTCGTGTTGTTGAACGTGATGTCGTCATGGAGTCTCTCAACATGATGTCCACCATGGCTACTCCCATTAGTGGAAAGAAGCATGTGCACAAGAGCTCATCACAGAGTTGCTGAACGTGATGTCGTCATGGAGTCTCTCAACATGACGTCCACCATGGCTACTCCCATGAGTGGAAAGAAGCAACATCTCTTAGAGAGCTTTCACCTCATATTTCTCTGTCTCGGAGAAATATGCATTTTAGCAATTAGCAAGGATCACTAATGCTGAGACTCCCTCTCAGCAAGAACAACATGCCTTGTCAGGTTGTTGTTGTTGCTTCCCCCCCCCCTCTACGCATGCGGAGCAGCAGTCCATGCTCTAGACCCCATCCTTAGCCCCCTTGTGAAATGTCCCACAAAGTAGCAAGAAATCCCCATTGAAAACTTTGAAATGCAAAGTCCCAGCGGTTTGAACGTTATCTGACTTGACATTAGTGACCTCAACGGAGTGCTTGTCAAGCTTGTCCTTGCAAAGTCTAAGGAAGGCAAAACCCTCAGATGATGAAACCCTGGCACTGTTGGTCTCAAGCATAGCTCCAATGCCCCAGCATGGTGTAACAACAACACATGGTATTGTTCCCTCCGCCCACCTCACTCCCACATAGAATAGCTGTACTTCCAGGTATCCTTGTGTCGGTTCCATTTTCTTCTGCCCTAATAAGGTTTTGTTGTTGGAACGACTCTGATCTTTATCTAGCTTAAACTTGGTTTTGGAAGTGTCATTATCTGGGTTATGACTAATGACGATTGCATAGTCTCCTGATGCGCGAGCAAAAAAGAGCCACAATCGCCCACATGTTCTACGTTAGAAACCACACAACCCTCAGGAATATATTTGAAGGGCAACACATTCCCCACTCACATTGACCTTCCTTCCGCAGTAGTGCCCTGTAAAATACCCTCAGCTGCGACAAACAACTCGTGCTGTAGCATGTAACTTATGGAATGCTTGAAATTGATATGGTAGAGGGATGCCCTGCGCCCCAGGTTGTGAAGGACTTCTGTGACAATGCCCTTCAAGTACCTATTTCACCCGTTGTAGTCCAAACTGCGAAAGCGCGCATGGCCCTTTCTATGCTTCGTGTGGGATTTGAGCACGGATCCTGCTCCTGCCTTTGTGCTCTTATTACGTGATCCATTTTCGAGCTAGCTGCCTGAACAGGGCTGATACGACTGAGAGTACATCAAGGCTCTTCTACGCTTGTCTGTCAATCAGGCTGCCCAATAATTCATACCCACCATTAATCAAGAAATAAACCTGTCCATCACAACACAAATACAATCTTAATTGGAATGAGTTATAAGCTTTGAATCTGGAGAAACTAGAACCAAGACAAAATTAGAAAATCGGGTTATGTCATTCCTTCATATTTCAGCTAGAAATTGTTTACAAAGGAATACAAAGAAAGTTCCCTCCGAGGGCCGTGAGGGTCTCGATGAGCACAACGGTTTGGATGGTCATATGGGGGGAGCCGGTTATGCAAGCACCCTAAACAACCTGTACTCCACCCTGCAGGCCATGAGCCTTGGCATCTTCCCCTTGACCAGATCCAGCTCCATTCAACCAAAATTCGCTTGCGACATATCCTTCACCTTGTTTTCCCTCCCTGTCACAGTCTTCTTGACAACTAGCGCCATTGCTGAAAGCAAGGGAAGATCAAGAAAAAGAAGAAATTTGAAAACCTGGCTCTGATACCATGTTCATTTTTTTATATACCAGAATTAAAAATAAGCAACAAAAACAAAATAATAAACTCTAAGACACAACAAATTATCCTGGGAAAACCCTCTAACTTAAGGGAGAAAAACCCAGCCACAAAATATCACTTATATATTTATGAATGTGCAGAAGACTGATTTACAATTTGGCCAAATACATAGCTAAGCTGAAGTGATGATCATAGCACATATCATTATGCAGACACTAATAAAATTCCTTAGCATCAATCTCCATGAAACAAAAGATATCAATCTATAGTCATACGAATTCCTCTTCATTGTCTTGACATTACAAAGTGAAGACCCTTCGTTGTCTTGACCCTTCGTTGCCTTGATGTTACAAAGAAGATGATGTTATGTGTTGAGTTGGCTTCAATAATATATTTATTAATTTTGAATATGAGAGAGAAAGATAACTCCCGCAGCTATAACATCAACACCTTGAATGAGACCCTTTTTGTGATATTGCTTTATCAGATGGCAAAGGTCTTTTGCCATTAAAATAAACAAATAAGTGCGTAAGGGATTTCTTTGTCTGAGACCTCTAGAAGCTGAAAATAGAGCTGAGGAAATGCCATTGATTGACATAGAAAAGAGGTTGAAGTCACACAACTCATAATCCAGTCAATCAGATCTGAGCAAAATCCAAAACCTTGTATGACATTAAAGAGAAAAGACCAGCAATTAGACATGTTAAGTTTAGTAAACACAACTTTTTCCTTCACATTGGACATTTAGTGAATGGCTTATGCTGCCGCAAGGATGCCATCTCATGTCTAGCGTCTTTTCATAGAACCGTTTGCTCGAGGGAAATAAGAGAGATCAAACACTTGTTCAGCCGCTTTGCATAACTTAGTGATCATCTTGTAGGTAACGTTGAAAAGTACAATAGGAAAGAATACGTCCAAAGAAGAAGCTCGTTATTTACATGTAATTTTTATTTTATTTTTGTAAGTCACTTGCTACAATGTAGTGGCTAGTATGAATCTGTATTGGTCTCTAGTTTTTAATTGTAATTTTTTTAATAAAAATAAATGAACACAAGACATAATATGATCAGACCAGATGGTCCTTAAATTGTGTATATTTGTAGATTGCCAATTTTCAATTGAAATTGGATGACTAATTTAGTACCTTTAATTGACCCAATTGGAAGATGATAGAAAATACATAGAGAATTTTAAAAACATTTGGTTATGACAAGCAGGATTAGAGCTTTAAGCCCCTAAGTTTAAGGCAAACCATTAGGGGAAGAGCACTACTAACCAAATTCATTCCAATAACTGCACACTTCATGCACACTTGACCCCCTAATTACTAATTGTGAAGGATCCCCAAAAACAATAACACATGTACCAATAGTTGATCATTTTTTAGCTTTTTTGGTTCATAATTGGCCCACTTGTGCACAACTACTGGGACATTTGTCCACAAGTAATGACAATTTTAAGTGAAAGATTATTGGTGCATCTTTAAGTGTGTATCAAGTGACAAAGTTAGGGTGTGTAGGTACTGGTGCTCTTCCTCTTCCTCTAGACAAGTTTTGGTTTTTGAAGCATGACAAATAAGGAATTGTAAACTGTATAAATGAGTAGTCCGTGGCTATTTTAAGGTGTCAACTTGCATACGAAGACAACAAAAAAATTGTCGAAATCCGATGTATAGTTTAGCCTCTACAGGAGTGCAAAGTTAGGGTGTGCAGGTACTGGTGCTCTTCCCCTAGGAAAGTTTTAATTTTTGAAGCATGGCAAATAAGGAATTGTAAAATGCATAAATTAGAAGTCCGTGGCAAAGAATTTATTCATTTCACATAAATAAATACAGATCAAATAAGCAACTGGCAATTTTTGACCTCTGACTTTTCTTAAAACAACTTACATTTTATCATCCAAGAAAGGAAATTTCAAAGCCAATACAAATATGCTTTACAAGGGCGCAAAGTTAGGGTGTGCAGGTAGTGGTGCTCTTCCCCTAGACAATTTTTAGTTTTTGAAGCACAACAAATAAGGAATTGTAAAATGCATAAATTAGTAGTCCGTGGCTAAGAATTTGTTCATTTCACATAAATAAATACAGATCAAATAAGCACCTGGCAAATTTTGACCTCAGAATTTTCTTAAAACAACTTATATTTTATCATCCAAGAAAGGAAATTCCAAAGCCAATACAAATATGCTATTAAACAGAGATGGGGAAATTGACCTATTAGCTTTGATGTTAAATAGGAGGCTATAATATGTATACACATGAAATCACATTTCTCAATATCAGATGCTAAGAATGTGAAAGCCAACTTGGTTATGAGCTTAAAGAAACCCTGCTGGAATAAAAATATGGTAGCCTTGCAATTTGAGAGACAAACGCCACAAGCATATCAGACTGCATTCTGTACAAAAAAAGCTGGGCATTGACTTCTGTAGCTTACAACATTCCATTCAAATAGGAACTGGGGAATGTAACATATGGGCAGAAGTGTAGGATTGCCGCGGAATCCATTTTGTTGGTCTAATGGTTTCTAGGATGCGCAAAAGCAATAAAAAATCTCCATCCATCATGGCTACTATCGATGCAGCTGGATAACTATAAAATTAGGTTACTGAATCAGAATTGGGTAGTGTAGTTACTGTATGCTGTACAACATTTTAAAAAATAAATAATATATATTTTTATATTTACAACCTAAATACAATATTATATTAAGCTATACTGTATTAAATTTGCTTTTCGACTATATTTGAAAAACCTGAATTAATACCATTCTATCTATACCTTATAAATATGGTTTATTTTTTAATCTATATTTGAGGAAGTTACAAAAAATGGTTTATGTTTAAAACCTATATTCAAGAAAGTAATAATTATATGGTTTTTTTGATCTATATTCAAAAGGTTATATTAATAGGGTGATTGAACATAGAAAAAGCTATATGATTTTAAGTATTATGGTGATCAAACACTAATGAAAAATATTGAAGATCAGAGACAGCCTTAATCAGCTTAATAGTTGCATCCTATTGAGTGAACTCATTTTCTTACTTAGACAGGTAGCTATGCATGGGAAATTGACAGCCAGGTGGGTAGTCCCTGAACTTGAGGCAACTAGAGTTTCCCTTGACTTCGTTGTCACCAAAATTTATGCTTTTGGTTTATTTAGTAAATGCTGTACTAAGATGTTTAAGTCATATCAAATATGGGTGTTGTTTAACTTCTGTTTTGTTCTCTTCCTTGTTCTAGCTGCTCATCAAAGTGGCATTTAATGTCGAGCAGCAGAGGGTTTCCTTGCCTCTGTAGCATGTAGAACTCAGGAAATGAATGAAACACTGTTGTTTAGAGTATTTTAGAAGGTTAACAAGTAAGGAAACTCATATATATACATCCCGGCATTTGGAATCTTGATGGAAATGGTCTGGAATTACCATATCAGTGATGAAATTTCCTTGGTTTTACTACTGATTCCACACCTCTGACAAAAATTGCGAACTGTGCTTGAACATATAGATGCATCATTCTAGATTTTTATTCCAGGATATCTTGTATTTGGAATTGGCCTAGTCTGTTGATTTGATAGCCTAGCCAGAAAACATCCATGGCACTCAGTATAATGATTAAATAAGTATTGTATCTTAGTTTCTGGATTTGATTGTGTAGAATTTTTAACCATCAACGTTTCCGATCATACTACATAATAGGTATTTACAAATAATTCTGTGAGACCTAGTGAGAGAATGGTGCATATCTACTTGTAACAGAGGGAGAAACTTCCAGATGATAGGATATTGCATGTCTAAGAAAACAGCCGTGTGTGATAAGCTGTCTAAACTGGAAGTAGCTAATTTAGAATCAACTGATTGCTACCAGAGGAATAATATGAAAGAACACAAGACAGGATACGAAAAATACGCAACATACTAACTATTAATATATGGACCTATAGAAGAGAGCATTTTATTACTCCCTAAAGGGATGTTGTAAATTTTCATGAAATTGGTGATTTTTTACTTGTCACAGTATTAAAACAAGGTAAAAGGCAGCATGTCAGTCAACATTTTTCTCCAACAGTCTACTTACAAAATAATAAAATTTTCAAAAACAATCTTGTGCATATAAATCGGAACATCTCAAAGACCTTTGAAATAAACCTATGGTCTGTATATGTAGCTAGCAACAATAATTTTTGTATCAGACAATTGATAATCAATGACAAACGGATGATGATTATACTTTTCTATAACTTGGAAATCTTAAATGTTTGTTTCAGCTATGTAAATTTCTAATGCTGCGTGATTGGCCTAATATAACCAGAAGAAACTGTGTTACCGGGTAATGCCCTTATGGCATCCCGCACCTGTACTGGGCATGTTTGGGTATGGGTTCGCCCAGGGGTACGTGTGGCTACCTACCTGGGCATTTGGGTATGCCACGGTAGATACCTGGGCATACCCATAGGTGCTGAGCGCTAAAAAGTAAGTAATAGACAAATTTTGACCTTTAAATGCCCCTAAAAGCATCATTTTGCCTGATACAAAGGTCATTGTGCTCTCTTCACTCTCTCTTTTCTCATTTTCTCTAAAAAGTCACACCTTCTATCTTTGGGTTTTTCTCACATCTAACACCTTGTGCAGCTTATCGTTGCTGCCCCTCAAACCCGTTAGGGTCTCCACTCCCAAACCCCAATTAGTTAGTGGGATCTCTTGTCATATAAGACATTTGATTGTAATGAGTGGTAGGGAGTGGAGACCAGAATCAAGAACAGACTACTGAAATTATCACTATTAACTGTCAATTGATAAAGATAAATATTTATTATTAAATATTTAACTATCAATTGGCATTTAATATTTGTTTTTATCACTACCATTTTGGCATTTGGTATTGATCAATAATGAAGTATCATTTTATCAAATGTATTTAGTTGTACAATTATTTATATTTCTTTAAATTTTTGTGTATACACATACACCCCTATCCAAGGGAAAAAAAATTGCCCATTCCCATGTTCCCATACCTGTGCCTGAACCCGTACTGGCAATGTAGAGAAGAAAGTCAAAATGACTTGCTCTCTATTTCCCTGAATGTAAACAAAATATATATATATATATATATATATTTTACATGATAAAAATTATAGAACTGGTTTGTTCGTGTTCATCCACCCACCCATAAAGGGTCAGCTACTTCAAGCACACATCCACTCATATGTAATGCACCTGTTTCCTACAAACACTTGCAATCATGTCTGACTCTGCAAGTGAATTTTCTAATCGGAGTATTAATACAATGTCTTTTAATTACTTGTTGAATGTCACAACTAGACCTCAAGCAAAAAGGAAACACTGGCAAAGATGATTAACAAGATTGATACACAGTTCCAAATATCATGCATGAAAATGCTTTCGTGGAAGAACTGGAATAAACATAAATTTTTTTAGTTGTGAATACAATACTCATGATCAAGGAGTTCTCTGATATTATTCCTCAACATTATTAATTAATATAAAGAAAAGGAGGCAAAAATGTATTTCAATATTAGTTAACAACGTAATTTTTCCAGTATTGTTTTTCAAAGTGCAAAAAGGAAAAGAAAAGTAATGCTGTAAAATTCATGTAGGTATAGCTTTTTAACAATCAAGAAGAAGAAAAGACAACGAAGCCATTTAATGTTTCTGCAGGAAGTAACCATAGCAGATGGGAATGAAAAAAGGAGGCAGGCAACATGAAATTAAGACTTAACGGGTTTTAAATTTTTGAAAGTGTAAAGAGAGTAGAGAACCAGTTACATTTGATTGAAAAATAGTTTAAATTTACCACCCTATAGAAGCGAGATTCTACTGACTTGGGTCAACATATTCTTGTGTTTCGAGTAGTCATATGGCTTCTTACCTTATCAGACCCAAGCCTGGTAGTATCTTTCCAGGAGAATATTACTAGTCTTGAAGTCCCTGTGGATCACAGAAGCATCAGATAATTGTGCAATTATTTGTGGTTTCTTGTTTCATCAAGGGCTATTTTGGAAACAAATTGTGTAAAGTTAAAAATTTAGGCATTTTGGATAGTGATAATCTAAGTCACAAGGTTTGAATTTGAATTCGACAACTATAAAATTCGGATGAAGTTCAACAAGGGTAAAAAATTTGGTATTAAATTCGCCTTATATAAATTTAATTTTTTTAAATATAAGTAATATATCTACAAAGTTATCAAAATAATTTAACATAATAGATTTGAAATCATTTATCCAAAGATGACACATTTTAAATATAAACTATAAATGAATATAATAAAATTAAAAATATTCAAAAATTGATAAATTAAAAATTAAATTTGTTAACTTTTATATATTATTAATTTAATCAAATCAAATATAACAAAATATTACACTTTAATTATCAAATGTTTATATTGAAAACTAATTGAAAATAAATCATACTATTAAATTCTAAATGTCACGTTTTAATAAGAACAAAATAATATCTAATTTAATAAAATATGGTATTAAAAAAAAACCTAAAAAAAAAATTTAATACAAAGGTTTAAATTAAAAAGAAGTTGCGGCGGCCAAGCTGGGTCTTCACTTGTGAAGAAAATGATTCTATCCGTGAGTTGATGTTTGCACTTCCCGTCAGACGCGCTGTCTTGTTAGGCAAGGAAGAGAGAGTGGCCCAAGAATGGAATATGCAGATACAGTAGTGAGAGGGATTAAGTCAAAAGCGGCGACTATTTTTCAATGGCGCTTTGTCCTGACTCCTAACGACCTCTTGTGGCTCGTGTCTCCTTGCCTTAACACACACCTTACGCTGCAGAGAAATGAAGAATCTTTGTACTAGATGCAGAGGAAATTTGTGCCCTATTCGCTAGCTCTCGCCTGTGTTTCCCCGTAGACTCATACATTGTTGAAACCGGCCCAACCGACTTGAACGTTAATTTTATTAAAGAAAACTATGAACACCGTAAAGAAAATGTTATTGCAGAAATATTTTTTATAAAAAAATCTGCTGCTTTTTTTAATATGAATATAAATGCGATTTTTAATGAATTTCATACCCTTTTTAAATGTTCGCCGAATTTCGAACTTCAAGCTAGAAATTCGGCGAATCCTGTGACTTAGGTGATAATGCCATTGATATGCATAGCATTAGAAAATAAATTCAGAGAAATACATGGCCTCGCCATGTATCTTGGGCAGCCTGCAATGTATCCAAGAAATTGTTAAATCTGCATGTATGTAAACCCTCGTTAATCAAAGTACGTGTATCCAATGTGTATCCAATAGGAACTTTATGTGCCACCTATGATGCGTAAAGATCTCTTATTAAATAAGTGCCGACGGAGGGAGTTTTGTTTGTGCAATAGTATCTGTTAAAAATAGCTTCCTCAAAGAGGATATATAGGAGAGTTTTCAAGGCCACGATCGATAAATTAATAAAAAGTGTTTCAAGGCCACGTTTTCCAAGTTTCAAGCAATTACAATATAACATTTCAAAAACTTAATGCAAAGTTTTTTGATTGATTCATATGATATATATTATAAATCAATCAAAAAATTGAGCAAAATTAATTGCTATAGTAGTCCACCTAGTACTAAAAAATGTGTCTATTTTTTCTCAACACCACTCACTGAGAAATTTTAATTTATCTCCTTCATAGAGCTATAGTCTAATTTTAAAATTTCATTTCTGCTTACTTTATGAATTGTTTTATAGTTAATTATTTAATTGCTGAGCAATAGTTAACATCCATACTTACATTAAGCCCTCATGCCCCAGCTATTTTTCAAATATAATTGTTTAATTTGTGACTTCCTAAATTGTCAGTTTAACAAGCCCCAATACACACGCGCACACACACTTTTTGACCATTAATCTTTTGGGACTATTTGAATAGAACCTAAGACCTTCCATTGGTTGTTGAACTGCTCTACAATTCAATTATTAACTCTGTACATCTGACATTTATTATTATTTGAAATTTTTATAAATTGTTAAGGTTCAAACTTAAGACCCCGCATAAACTTTTAGGATGCTTTTCTGACCAAAATAGTTCTTCAATATAATTATTTTCATAAATTGTTAAGGCTCAAACATAAGACCCCACATAAACTGTTAGGATGCTTTTCTGACCAAAATAGTTCTTCAATATAAATTATTTTCACCGCTAACTATTTTTACTTACATGCTCTTTTTATAATACATACGTAAATGTTCTATTTTCCAACTTCTCTTTCATTCTGTGAAGGTTTTTATTTTCAAACTTTTCTTGTGACTCTTTGCTGAGAAGTGGGTTAAGGATAACGGCTAGTATTTTTGTGATTTCTATTGATGTACTTTTTTTATTTGTGAGAAGTTGGTTGTTACTAAGTTATCTTTGTGCAGTTTGGAAGCTCAACTTGGGAAGACTGTGGCAATTAACCTGATTAAAATGTTGGGCACACTGCTGTTAGAAGTTACCAAGCACCCACTAGGAATGGACAGTGTGAAGAAGGCCCTCATCCAGAAATTAAATCAGAATTTAGTGGAAGAGGTCGTTGAAGTTGGTATAGGCGGCATTGGCAAAACTACAGTTGTGAAGGTTGTGAACAATCCAGTTTATGGTTAATTTAATGCTGCTTCCTTTGTATTTTATGTCCGTGCCACTACTGCAGATACCACGGGCTTTATAAAATTGCAGAGACAAAAACGTAAAGATTTAACCATATATGATGAAGATGTGGACAGTGTTGAGAAGGGCAAATCTTTGTTCAGAAAATGTTTGGGAGGGAAACATGTGCTGCTTATTTTGGATGGTGTTGAGCAATTGTTGTGTTTGGCTGGGGATATTGGCTGCCCTTGGCAGTAGAGTTATTATAACTTCTAGAAACAGACACATACTCAATTTTGCTGCCCTTGGCAGCAGAGTTATTATAACTTCTAGAGACAAACACATTCTCAATTTTGCTCAGGTCTCATCCGAATGCATCCATGTGGAAACTTGTAAGGGGCATATCTTCTATTGGGAGAGTTTGAAAGCCCAAATAACCTCCCCGATACAATTGGCAACCTGTCACAGCAGTGGTACTTGTAACAGGGAGGTTGTAAAATGTTAAAAATCTCCCTGATACCATTGGCAACCTGTCACAGCTGCAGCACTTGAATTTGTGTCAAAATTTAAATAACCTCCCTGATACAATTAACAAGCTGTCACAGCTGCAACACTTGTACTTGGCTGGGTGTGAAAGTTTAAATAACCTCCCTGATATCATTGGGAACCTGTCATAGCTGCAGCGCTTGTTCTTGGGAGGGTGCAAAAGCTTAAATAAACTCCCTGATACCATTGGCAACCTGTCACAACTGCCATTGGCAATCTGTTATAGTTGCAGCACTTGTATTTTGGAATGTGTGAAAGTTAAAATAACTCTCCTGTTACCATTGACAACATGTCACAGTTGCATCACTTGAACTTGAAAAGTTGTGAATGGTTAAACAACCTCACTGATACCATTGGCAACCTATCACAGTTGCAGAAGTTGAACTTGAAAAGGTGTAAAAGGTTAAATGATCTCCAGATATCACTGACAATCTGGTACAGCTACAACACTTGGACTGGTACTATTGTCCAGAATTCAGTAGCCTTCTTGATACCATTGGCAACCTATCATAGTTTCAGAGCTTGTACTTGGGATGGTGTAAAAGCTTACAAATTCTCTGAATGCTATTGGCAATTTGTCACAGCTAGAACACTTGGACTGGTACTATTGTCTAGAATTAAATAACCTTCTTGATACCATTGGCAACCTGTCACAGTTTCAGCACTTGTACTCCAGAGGGTGTAAAAGGTTGAAGAGCCTCTTGATACCATTGACAACCTATCACAGCTTCAGCACTTGCACTTGCTAGGGTGTAAAAGGTTAAAGAACTCCTTGATGTCATTGGCAACCTGTCACAATTGCAGCTCTTGGACTTGTAAGTGTGTCAACACTTAGTTAACCTCCTTGATACCATTGGCAACCTGTCACAACTACAATACTTGGATTTGCACTTTTGTTTAGAATTAAATAACTTCTCTGATACCATTGGCAACCTGTCACAGCTACAACACTTGGATTTGTACTATTGTCGAGATTTAAATAACCAGTCTGATGTCATGGGCAGCTTGTCCTAACCACAATGCATGGACATGAAAGTGTCAAAAACTTAAATAACCTCTCTGATACCATTGAGAATCTGTCACAGCTGCAGAAAATGGACTGTGAAGTGTGCCAAACTTAAATAATCTCCTTAATACCATTGGCAACCTGTCATGGATGCAAAACCTGTACTTGGAAGTATGCCAAAACTTAAATAACCTTCTTGATACTATTTGCAACCTGTACCAGTTGCAGTGCACTTGTACTTGGATGTGTGTCAAAACTTAAATAACCTCCCTGATGTCATTGGCACCCCGTCACAGGTACAGCATTTGTTCTTGGAAGGGTGTGAAAGCTTGAATATCGTCCTTGATCCTATTGGCAACCTGTCACAGCTGCAGTACATGTTCTTGGTTGGGAGGGTATAAAACTCAAAAAACCTCTATGATACCATTAACAGCCTATCATAGCTGCAGCACTTGTACTTGAAAAGGTGTGGAAACCTGGTCTCCCTGATATCTTGGCAACCTGCACAGGTGCAGCATCTGGACTTGCAAACATGTGGAAACGTTATAGCCTTCCTGCTATATATAATTGGCAACCTTTCCTCGGTGAGCATTATCAGATCTTTAATGGTGATCAATGAGAGGACAGACAATTCCTTCACTTTAGATAGATATAACCGATGTTTTTTGTTAATGGCTTCATCTGCACATTCTTTCGTGCTTTTGTTTGCTCGTCATCGTTATATTTGTACTGCTATTTGTCAGTGGCACAATGCTTTTTTGGCTTCTAGGATTCTCTCTTGCTAGAGCTTATTACTGTAACTGCTTTATCCGCTAGTTCTTGACATACTTGTAGTCATGTGGACATCAATATAATTTAGTTCTCTGTTTCTTTTTCGTGCTTCTAGAGGCAAGAATTGCGATTGATTAAGTGAAATACTAAGTTTAGTCATTTCTCTAATCAATGTAGGGTAAAGTGTTGGCAGTTGAGGTTGAAATATTGTGAACATTTCACCAGCTTAGTAAATATGGTGGCGATGGCTCTCAAATCCATTTCCTGAAAGTTGTTTCATCATTAATCAACACAACCATATTTTGTGGAAATAATTGGTTCCTCTTTGGCAAGATAATTGTTTAGTTTTTGTTATCCGATTTTTAAGTTTTAATATTGATTTGACAATTGTATTTGTTATCATGTTTTCATTGCTAAAATAAACAAGGGCCATTAAAAAATTGGGAAACCATATGAACAGTTGACTCATAGTTGAACAATATTTATAACCAAGCAATTATCAGTCGACTCCACTTATTTATGGATTTGTTCATTTGTTTAAATGGGAGAACAGAAATGAGCATATTCTTTAAAATATCTGTGAAGACTTTTCGGAAGATAACAATGGGCCTCATTAGCTTTTCAGCTTTTCTTTAGTTCAGATAGTGGGTCTAGTTCCTGTAAAGAGAAGTCTTGTGTTATCCTTGCGCTTAATAGGCTTTTTTTAAAAATAAAATACATATCACTCCAAAGGTTATTTGTTTTCGAGTTCAGCCATCTCAACAAGAAAAAGTTTTGACATGATCCAATCATATCTATAGCTGGCATAAGGTTTCTTCATGTTTGAACTGCAACCGCAGCCACCATTCTCAAGCAACTTAGTTTGCAATGCAAATTTATCAATTTTTTTGTACCTCATTTAACAGATTCTGATAGCCACCTTATTTTATTACAAAAATGTTTCCCGAGACATGGGCCAGCCATGGAAGTTGGAACAGAGTGAAGCTTTGGTTAACTCAGTGTTGGGTCCACTAAGGCACTAACACGATTGTCATCATTTTTGGATATGGCTTTGACGAGTCTTTTGGAACCACAAACACATGCATAACCAGGGAGACTCAGGATCAGAAGTTAAAAGACATCAATTTTTCATTTTAACAAAGCCAAAGGCATCTGTATTACATGGGGGGTCCACCAACGCATCAGTTCCTCCTGCATCCCCTGTCACGTCCAGTAAGTTCTTGTCACCAATGCGTAAATATAACTGACATTTTTTTCAAGATGCCTGGCATCCATATTACGAAAGGCGTCTACCAGGGCATCAGGAGGCAGCTTTTACCTTTCACGCACACTTGATTAACAAGATGTGTGCTCTGAATGAAGTTTCTTAAGAACCTATCAGTCATCTTAAAGCTTGTTTCCCCTCAAATAGAAATGGATGCAAATGTCTTGCTTTCCCTATTATAAGAAGTTCCATCATTAACGTGAAACTGCATCCCATTTTATCAGTTTTAGGGAAATTTAAATATGGGCCATTGATAAGTATCTTTGTCGGATCCCAACTATACCACTAGCTGACGAGTTTGGATGCAATAGTTATCAAGCCCTCTTGCATACTTAAAGAAACAAAAATTGTCTGATCCAAAAGCCAAATAGATATTTAAAAGGCAAAAAGGAAAATTTGAACGAACTTGGTTGTGAACTTGTGTCAGAAAAGGAAGCAACCAAAAGTTTTGAATTTTAAGGATATAGAACCAAGCGGTGAAAATTTTTATTTAAGGATAAAAATGACAATAACCATCTCGAGACAGGCGCTTCCTTGTAATAAACTCGTGTTTAAAATAAGCCTGCGTTAGGACTATTGCGCTTTCTGTTAGGATTATTGTGCTTTCTGCTGAGTGTTTTTTATAAATTTTAATTGTGTGGCCACAATCTTTTCACAGGTTTTCTTGTTCATATGACTTGTATTTTTTTCCTTCTCAAATGGGATTTTAGATGGCAGTGGCTATTAGTGGGCTTACTTTTTACAGGTTTACTGTCAATATTTTAGAATTATTTATTTGTATTACAGGTGTTTTAATAAGAATGTAGGCAAAAGGGACCAATTACAGCTTGGGGTCTAATAACCGCTCACTTATTGTTTAACCAATAAATATTTAAGTCATTACACACTTTTAATTTAACCAATAAATATTTGTTTGACTATAATATGTGTTCATTAGTGAATGTGTAGTTGGTCACAGAAAACAAAATAAAAATGAATCACTATCGGTACTCATGTAATTTACATAGAATGCTAATTGCACATAAAAAAAAAAGTCAATTAATCATTAAAAAAAACACTTATATGTTTACATAGTGGACCTTGTCCTCGATTCAGGACATTAAGGTATACAATTAAAATAAGTTTTAATGAAGACTTAAACTTATTTATTACAATAATATATGGTTTTTTTCCATTTTATGTGCTAACATGAGGTTTGCTGTCATATAAAAGATGATGAGGGCCATGGCAAGTGCAAAGACCAAGACTGGATACCGTAATTCCATGGCAATAAGATATGCTGAAGCAATGAAGCAAACATATTAATACAATTTGGTTAAGGATAATTATGAAAGGCAATGAAGTAAACATATTAATACAATTTGTTTAAGGATAATTATGAAAGAATGACGCATATCAACCAAATGTAATTATGGCAGACTGAGGCAGTACAGTTTATGGCTCAGTGGCAGAGTAATTAAGTAATATCATTTGCAATATCAACTACGACGAGCATGCAGTCAGTTTGAATTGATCTTTATCGACTAAGTCGATTCCATATGCAAATTACAAAGACAGTGAGCATCGATTAGTATAATAAACTAATAACATGAAGAAGTGTACTTTGCATAACAAATCAATTCATGAGGAGTTGCGAATTGAGAAGAAACATCTCTTCAAACATTTAGAGATACTAACCATTCGTAATTGCCAGGTATAAGATGAGGTATGGACGCACTCCATAAGCATCGAATTGGAGAATTATATAACCCTTTTTTAATCTTTTAAGGATTGCTCCGCTAAGAGCATATTGCCTTTCAAGTAGTTTGGTGAAGAAGATAAATGCTGAATCATTCCTCCTAATGAAACTTATCTATTGCAATTATCCACCTTGTAATCCTTACGTTGTTTTTGTTCTTTGCTTCCCATTCTTAGGTCCAATTGATGAATTCTTTGCTCCTTAAGCTGGCACTTCCCTCATAATTCAATACAGTCCTCTAAAGATATATCTTGTTGAAGGCTGTTACTTAACCAATCAAGTCACCATTGCTCATGTAGATTGACTAAAGTAGGTTCATCGCTCTCTTGTTGTTCTTCCTTTGGAGGAAAAGTAGAGAGCAGTGGTATAAATTTAAGGATATGATGTTTTCAATATTCATCATTTCCTCTCTTTTCTCTCTGCGTGATATGATCGTTATTGATCAGCGTGTTAGTATTTCTTCTCTTGTTTTGACCTCTTCTCAGGTTTCATAGTTTGTAACTACACCTTTTATTGTCACCACTTCCAATGCCTCCAATTTATGTAATCAAAGGAATGGATGAATGCTGAATCATTCATCATATTTATGTGGGATCCATAGTTTGTAACTACACCTTTTATTGTCACCACTTCCAATGCCTCCAATTTATGTAATCAAAGGAATGGATGAATGCTGAATCATTCATCATATTTTTGTGGGATCCAGGAATCATCATGTCGTTATAAGAATGCTTGTGGGCAACATTTCCCAAGAGGGGAGACTGTTATTTCCCCAATTCAGGACATTAAGATGTACAATTAAAATAAGTTTTAATAAAGACTTAAACTTGTTTATCACAATAATATATGATGTTTATCCATTTTATGTGCTAACATGAGGTTGAATGTCGTACGTAAGACAATGAGGGTAGTGGCAAGTGCAAAGACCAAGATTGGATACTGTAATTCCACAATAATAAGATATGTTGAAGCAATGAAGTAGACATATTAATATAATTTGGTTAATGATTATTATGAAGAATGATGTATATCAACCCTTTCTTATCCGTTAAGAATTGCTCTGCTAAGATTATATCACCTTTCAGTAGTTTGGTGCAAGAAGATAAAGTTATAATCACAATCAACATCCGAGCATACTTCTATTGTTATATTAGGCACAACCCATATATTCCTATGCACTACATTCAATTAAGTATATAAATATTGCTACTAGACACAACAAGTAGACATTGTTGTATATATTTACATTTCACTATCATAGATGACAACCGAATTAATTGAGAGATCCATCATCCATTGCATATAATTATTGCTTATCAAGAACACCAATATATGTATTAAAATATATCAATTTCTTATACAGCCGATCAAATCACAATATTGTATATATTATCAACATTGTTTTCATTTCCAGTAATACAAATTGCATAGAAATCTGTTTATGAAATTGAACTTATTTCTTATTAGAAATACTAAATTATCATAGATCAATTGCTTAGACCACCACAAATGCACATAACTTGTTAAGGATTGTAGAAAAAACTAGTGTCTTGGATTGAGGAAAAAGGGGACATTATTGGCCCAAAAGTAAAAAGGTACTTAAATTACATTTACATGTGTACAATTATTGGTTCTTGGAATGACATAATAAAAAACAATTATTAGCTTTAGAGGCTATCAAGTGCACTTTCTCCCAAACTTCCTTTCACTTTAACATGCACCGAGTACTCCATCTAAAAATAGAACCTGCATTTTCAACAACTGATGTAAGGCTCCCTAATAAACACAAAACAATCATAAAACAATATAAAATCAGATTCAATGAAATCAGAATTAAATTGCAAATGCACGTATGAAATGACATATTATCCAAAGAAATGAGACTTAAACTGCATATGCAAGTATGAAATGACTAATTGTTTCCCACCAATATTCAAATTTGAAAATCAACTACCCCAAATGAATGCATTCACTTCCCACGTTCAAATGAATTTATAAAGGGAATTTCAAGGGCCATTTTCATTACTATTTCATCTTTATTTTCTTTGAATATCCTTTGCATAATTCAGAGTTGAAGAAGGAATTTTTTAAATATTCTTTATTAAAGGGCCCTTTTTCAGGTTGGCGCTATTGTCTCCAGTTTTCATATTTGAATATATTGTTTCCAGTCAATGTAAGCACACAAATTTATTGTTCCTATTCAAGTTTATTTATTCTTAGGGTCTATCTGTATATATATGCGCCATTATATATGTCATACATATATGTACAAAAACAATTCTTAGTATGCTGTAGTGGGTATCATTACATATGTGTGCATAATTGTATACATGTATGCATAATCATATACATACATACATAGTTACATAATCTCCTAATGCAATGAAAACTTAGGTTTTTAGGGTTCCATAATATCAGGCAATGCGTCCAAGAGAAGCCATGTACATGGTCAATGGTGGACATAATAGGGTGGTGAGGGAATTAGGTGGCCACCCTATCCTAACACAAAAGTGGAAAATGTGAGTGGGCCCATATGTATCTATACACATATATATCTTTTTAAGTATATATATGTATACATATACTCATGATACGTCGTATGTTGCATTGCAGTCCAAAGCCATCCAAACCATGCATGTTATGTTTTTGTTATTGACTAACATGTTTATGCTGATGTTTCTATTACCCTAATTTCCATGTACATGCAAATTTGGCCAAACCTATCCCCAGGTCTTTGTTTTCACCTTGCTAGGCATCCCTGAAAATTTCATGGCTTTATCTATTTCTCCTTGGTCTCTGCAACTGTTTCTAGGTCCCTGGCTGGGTGCAAAACCCTTTAAAATTTTGAAAAATGTAGCCGTTGTGCTAAATTGACCCTGCAAACCCTAGCCTTGTTATAATTTGTTGTTGCTTTATCGGCAACTTAAAAGTCCCAATATCCATGTGCTTTTAATTTTTCTTCGGTCGCTAGTTCTCTAAGTTTTCCGGCGGTTACCTTTTCCTCTTGGCAAACTAGCGACTGCAGTGTTTCTCTTAGTCGCAAGATAAAATGGCGGTGCTTCTAAACATTCAGCGACTCCGCAGATTGCCTTTTAGTCGGGCATTCGCTAACTGAAACCCCAGGTTGGACTAAACACTAAACGATTCTGCGAATGCCTTGTTTGCGTATTTTGCAAACTTAACCAAGGTTGGGAATTCTATTCGGTGACTGAGCGATTCTTCCTTTGGTCGTGCATTCGCTAAGACTTCCGGAGTTAAATTTTAGTGGGGTCCCAGTTGATGAAATCAACGGTTGTTGTAAGATCTCATAGCGTGTGTCAGAGGCTCGCGATCTTACGACAACCGTCGATCTTCCCTTTTCTCAGCGCTTCATGCCTTTGTGGGTCCATTGCCACGGTGTCCTATGTGGAGGTATTTCATTGGTCGAAGGAGATGACTTGTAATTTGTCAGTGGGCCCGGTTGTCAGTCCTCTTTTGATCTAACGGCTGGCAAGTTTTCTCATGAAAAGTGTCAAAAGTTTGTGAACTTAAGACAACCGTTGATTTCTCTTGGTGACGTAACTCTTCATTCAGGCGGGTCCACTGCTACGTGTATACAAATGACGGCTTCTGATTGGTCCACATAATGATGATTAGGCATATGTCAGTGCGGCCATGTCGGAACGCCTGCAGAATGTCAGAAGGATAGAGATCGACGGCTGGTGTGTGTTCTCATGAATGGTGTCAGAGCCATGAGATTATGAGCCGGCCATCCATTTTGCCAAGTGTTCAAGCCTCTGTTAGGTGGGTCCGATGCCAGGTCAAAGTGATTTGGAGGTTTGCGATTGGTTGTCGAGTGCTGACAAGGTTATAGGTGGGTCCATTTGTCAGAGGGGTCCCAGTCTAATATAGATCTACGGCTGGCGCAAAGGCGTAAGGAATATTCGGCAGCCATGAGATCATGCACCTGCCATTAGATCAGAATCTAGTCCAGGTGTGGGACCGTGTCAGAACTTGCCGAGGTGTCTATTGATGGGGCGGTCGAGAACAAATAGAAGATTGACATGTGGAGATGGGCCCAGGGTTAACAAAGTTTTGGTGGCTCCGATAAGTTCCTTTTGGTCGCATATTCGTGTGATAAAATAGCAGTGCTCCAATCGATCTGGCGAATGCGCGAATGTGTGTATTCGCAGAATCTCAAAATTAATTAGTGAAGCCCTAAAGTTCTCAGCGACCTAGCGATTGTCTTTGGTTGTCAGTTCACCAAATGTAGGCCGGATTCTCATAAGTGGTTAAGGAAGTATTCTGCGATTCAGCGACCAAAAGGTTTTCTCGTGTTCACTTAATGTAACCAGGGTTATTAGAAAGACCCAACGATTTAGCGAAAAGCCTTGTTCGCTGAATCGCTTAACCAGACCAGGGTAAGCCAAAGGATCTCGCGACTTAGAATTCTTCAGTCGCATAGTCACTGAATGACTTAAAGGAGGAAAACTTGAGGTGGGTCCAAATGTGCTGATGCGCTAAATTTCATTGGTCCTCACATTGCTGATATGGACTTGAACTTTTAAAGGGTTTTGCGACCGTTTCAAAGTTAATCTGAGCCGTTCATTTTTCGGGAGATAAAGGATATCGACGGGCACGTTTTAAAATGACCGGCTAGCCGTTGCAATTCAAATTTGAATGTGTCTAAGAGGATTTTTGCTAGTGTTTGATTTGCAGGCCATGCGCGGCGAGGTAGCTTAGAAAATTTATGTCTCCAGGACATTTGCAGTTGAAAGAAGATGATGAGAAGTCTGGGTGACCGTCATGGGTCGATTCTTGTCTCAGAAAAATACCAGCTTGAGCATTCATGGTGAGACTTTGTGCAGGAAAGTAGATGAATCCAGGTCGCTTGTCTGCAGGTTGGTGTAGTACAGGGATGGGCGCGTAAACTTGTTGTCTGATCGGTTGAGATATTGCAGAAATAACATTTATGATCAGATTTGATAGCAATTAGGGTTTGATTATTCTAATGTAAAATCTTGTAACCCTAGTTAGGTTTTGATTCCTGCCTGCGTGCAGTTGATTATGTATATATTGTTTTTTTGGAGCTTTAGAGCTGAGAGTTGGACAATTGTAAAAAGAATTTTATTTTTCTTAAGGGTCATCTGTGGTATCATCTCTACCCTCTGGTTTATACAGTTGTATTTCTCCCATTGATGAATTCAAACATTGTAGAGGTATTTTGTGACAATTCTTCATGTCCCTATGCTTCCTTGTCTGAGTTTATCTCTTATTGAATTGAAGTATATGATGTTTTCAGTGGAATCTTAGGGTTCCTGATCCCTCTTATTTTCTGTAACTGTGTGTGCTATTGTGTTTGATTTGATTTAGATGCTTTTGTGGGTATACTTCAGCCCCCTAACAATCTTGTCTCAATCCTACACCGAGTTGCAGAAGTGAATGTTTGCTTGTAGGTCATAAATTGTGTCTTATGTTCAGAGCCTTCTATGAAATACTTATGCAAGCCTATTCAGTAAGTTGTGACCTACTAGACCTAAGTCTTTCATTGGTTCCATTCCTCTATACTGAGATCCAAACCCTAATTTCGATGCATCACCTAGTAGGTAGTTTGCTTTTAGTCATTTCCCTTTCCAAGCATTCCTTCTATCCCTTTCCCTCAAAAGTTTACTTTCATGTCTAGAAGCAAATTAAGGTGATTATCCAAGAGGAACCAGCCTAGAACCTGGAGGTCTCATCTCAGTTAGCATAGGTCCCACAATCTGGAGATGATTCCCATGTTATACTAGGTTATCAAGACTACGAGAGCTTGAGACAAAGGCGCAAACCTAGTGTATAACATTTCTAGCACGCCTAGTAGGACTAGTAAAAGATCAGATTAATGTTCAAAGGTGTTCCTTTTGGTTCATCTGCAAAAGGATTAAGGAAGTTCAATACACAAGGACTATCAGTATAGGCTCAAGCTCAAGTATACCCCACCTTGGTGCTAGTGTATAACAATTCTAGCACGCCTGGTGGGACAGTAAAAGAATATAAGAAGTTCATTGTTTGAAAGATATGCTATCTCTGATATACAAATTTAGTATAGACCTTTAGAGGTTGTTCTATCAAGTATATTTGGCGATTCCACTGATTTCAAGGATCAGGGCTAACCTTGTTAAGGTTTATGAGAAAGATTGAGACTAGGAGCTCAAAGCCCACTAAATTTTTAGAGTTGCCCTCAAGAAGAGGTCACAAAGGTAGGTCAACTCAAAGAACATCCCCTACAAGGAGAGTTCAATCAACACCACCAGATACCTCAGAAAGGAGACCTTTCCCCTTTCATTCTAGAAGAAGAGGTAGATCTCTAACCAGAGATCTAGAAGAAGATTCAAATCTAGCAGCAAATACAGCTCATATAGTTGTTAATCTTCAGATTCCAACTCCTACAATGGCTAGACCATTTGCATTTGCACCCTTTAATCAGGGTAGCCCATTGAACTTTGCTCAACATCATGATGTGCCCTTGGTGACACTTAAGAGTATACCTAATTTCACTGGTGAAGGGCATACAACTGCTTTTGAACACATAAGGGATGTGACCACCATCTGTAGCATACACAACATCACTCAAGAGGATGTGGCCACAAAATTATTAGTAGCCTCTCTAAAAGGTAAGGCTTTAGAATGGTTTAGAAATCTAATTGTTGGTTCTATTACTTCATGGGATGAGTTAGGAGATGCTTTAAGTACGCATTTTGAGGATAAATTAGATAACTTGTCTCTAGTTGAGCAGTTAACAACTATTAAGAGAGACCCTCAAGAGCAAATGACAGATTACAATAGTAGGTTCCTCAAAACATGGAATAGAATTCCAATCTCTGTAAGACCATCAGTTGACCATGCTTTCCTTTACTACTTGCAAAGTTTGAATGGTCAAATCTCTGTCATGATCCAGTCTATGGGTGGTACTTCTCTACCCCAAGCTTTTAACATAGTTGTTAGGGCTGAAAATTGTTTAATCCAAGCATGCATGATTGCTAGAAGGCCTCCAATGCCCTTTTTTCCTAGCCTTCAACCCATTGCACCTGCCCAAGTACCCCCATTTACCCCTATTCCCACCATATTAGCACCCCAAGCTAGTACTAGTGGTCAAGAGCTAACAACTAGTTTTTCTCAAGAGCTACAAGAGATAAAGAACAACCAACAAAGTAGTGAGCAAGAAATGACAAATTTGTTGCAGACCTTGACTAAAGAGGTTACAAATTTGAAGAAACAAGGTTAAGGAATCAGACCACCATTTCAGACACAAGGCCAAGGTCCTAATCAACAATACTAGAATCAAGGACAACCTTACCAACAAAATAGGCCACCATACCAAGGAGGGTATCAAGGATAAAGACAAAGTTTCAATCAGAGACCATTCCAACCATATAACCCTGCACCTCTAAATTCTACAAATCCAATGAGGGTATGGTTCCTAGTCAAAATAATATGGCTATGGATAATGAATGGTGCTTTCCTTGTAATCAGCCTCACAATCAGGCTACATGTTCAAATGGATGGATGAACCAAGCTCTAATGGTTCAAAATGCCTCACAAGCTCAATCAGAGGCTTCATCCAGTGTATCAGTGCCTCAACAAGAATCACAGGAGCATGAGATTGCTCTTTTCAATTGGGAGCAACCAGACTTCAATGGAGTCAATGATGAGGTTGCTTTTGTTGCCTATACAAGAGCAAAAAGAAGAGCTCAAGACATGGAGAGAGTAGATTCTAATGCCAAGGCCACTACATCTGCAGAGCCACTGCAACAAGCTGATCCCATCACACCTAAGGGGACTCCTGTCATTACAAGCAAAGAAGGCCAAATTCCAAAGGAAGTGGAGCCCATCATGCCAAAGACAAACAGAGAGTACACACTGTGACACCTTATAATATTGTAGACAACATGAAGAAGGTGAATGTCACCATGTCCATGTGGGACTCTTTGGCTCTTCCAGGACAACTTGAAATTTTGAAAAAGGCCATGACAGAGGTAGCAACTCCTCAACCTACAAAAGAAGCTGCAAAGCTAGTGTTGGTTAACACTGATAAAGAAAAGGAGGCTCCAAGTAGCAACTCCAACACCATTCAAGGTAGGAATTCAAAGCCACCTCCCTTTTATGTATCTTTAATTATTGAAAAATATTTAGTGCATAATTGTATGGTAGATAGTGGGGCTACTAGTATTGTAATGCCCAAGAAAGTAGCTGACCAATTAGGACTACAATATGAGCCCTTCCAAAAGAAGGTTACCCAACTTGATGGATCCTCAGTCAATACTATAGGTGTGGCCAAGGATACCAATCTAATCCTACATGCTAGTCCTAATTTTTCCATCCTCCTTGATATATATATCATAGATCCCCTGCATTATTTGCTATATGTCTTTTAAGGGAGTTTACAACAAAGATAGGAGGCTACCTATCTTCTGATTGGTCTCACAAGCTTTTTCATACAAGGTATGGGACCAAGGTCACCATCAAGTCAGAACCATTGGCAGCACACCATATAGAACCTTATGTGTCCAATACCATCAATACAAACTGCCTTATATTTGATGACAATGACTTCCAAACTATTAGTGAAGCAAACACAAAGATAGAGAGTATCCCTGATATTTTTCTAGATAAAAGAGCTTCAGAGGCCCAAGAAAGTCTTGTTTGGGATTTTGGTTTGGGAAGTTATTTAATACAAGAAGGTGGAGTCATAGAGCCAAGCCTTCTCAAAGAAGACACTGATTCAGAGAGTCAAAAATATCAGGTTTGGGAATTGTTTTTTGATGGAGCTAGAAGTAGACATGGTTCTGGTGGTGGTGCTATGCTAGTGTCCCCAAAAGGAGAAAGGTATTATACTGCCTTTAGATTTAGTTTCTCCCGCACTAGCAATACTGCAGAGTATGAAAGTCTAGTCAATGGACTAGAATGGGCTAGAAAAAGAGGGCTTAAAGCCTTAAAAGTTTATGGTGACAGTGAATTAGTTGTCAGCCAAGTAAGAGGGATAAGTGCAACAAAAAATGACACTTTGAAAGCATACAAACATAGAGTTTGGGATATAATTGAAGATTTCCATGCTTTCAATATTGTTGCTATCCCTAGGAAGTTAAATCAAAATGCAGATAGGTTAGCTGCTGTTGGATCTCAGTATGATATTCCGAATAGCATTTCAAAAGAAGTAGGCCAACAACATATCAAGGTGATTGTCAGACCATCTGTTCCTGATAATGATGTCAATTGGCAAGTGTTTGACAATGATGAAAAAATTCTACAATTCTTGTTTGAAGAAGATGTCTTTTCAGAACACAATCAAGATAGGCTATCACAAAACTATGGTGATCAAGTGATGCAACTCAAGTCCAATAAGATGCCTAGAGGTGCTTGTGCACAAGTTTTGTCCCTATGTTCAGTTCTGTCTTTGTCAAATTTTTGTGTTCCTGGAATGACCCCATGCCCAATGAATTGCTTTAAGGCCACTGGTTTTCCATGTCTAGCAGGCTGACATCCAGCGGAAATTGCCAAAATGTTACCCTAATTTCCATATACATGCAAATTTGGCCAAACCTATCCCCAGGTCTCTGTTTTCACCTTGCTAGGCATCCCTAAAAATTTCATGGCTTTATCTATTTCTCCTTGGTCTTTGCAACTGTTTCTAGGTCCCTGGCTAGGTGCAAAACCCTTTCAAAATTTGAAAAATGTAGCCGTTGTGCTGAATTGACCCTGCAAACCCTAGCCTTGTTATAATTTGTTGTTGCTTTATCGACAACTTAAAAGTCCCAATATCCACGTGCTTTTAACTTTTCTTCAGTCGCTAGTTCTCTAAGTTTTTCGGCGGTTACCTTTTCCTCTTGGTGAACTAGCGACTGTAGTGTTTCTCTTAGTCACAAGATAAAATGGCGGTGCTTCTAAAGATTCAGCGACTCCGCGGATTGCCTTTCAGTCGAGCATTCGCTAACTGAAACCCCAGGTTGGACTAAACACTTAGCGATTCTACGAATGCCTTGTTCGCGTATTCTACAGACTTAACCAAGGTTGGGAATTCTATTCGGTGACTGAGCGATTCTTCCTTTGGTTGTGCATTCGCTAAGACTTCTGGAGTTAAATTTTAGTGGGGTCCCAGTTGATGAAATCAACAATTGTCATAAGATCTCATAGCGTGTGTCAGAGGCTCGCGATCTTATGACAACCATCGATCTTCCCTTTTCTCAGCGCTTCATGCCTTTGTGGGTCCATTGCCATGGTGTCCTATGTGGAGGTATTTCATTGGTCGAAGGAGATGACTTGTAATTTGTCAGCAAGCCCCGTTGTCAGTCCTCTTTTGATCTAACGGCTGGCGTGTTTTCTCATGAAAAGTGTCAGAAGTTTGCGAACTTAAGACAACCGTTGATTTCTCCTAGTGACGTAACTCTTCATTCAGGCGGGTCCACTATTATGTGTATACAAATGGCAGCTTCTGATTGGTCCACGTAATGATGATTAGGCATATGTCAGTGGGGCCATGTCAGAACGCCTGCAGAATGTCAGAAGGATAGAGATCGATGACTGGTGTGTGTTCTCATGAATGGTGTCAGAGCCATGAGATTATGCACTGACCGTTCATTTTGCCAAGTGTTCAAGCCTTTGTTAGGTGGGTCCGATGCCAAGTCAAAGTGATTTGGAGGTTCGCGATTGGTTGCCGAGTGCTAACAAGGTTATAGGTGGGTCCATTTGTCAAAGGGGTCCTGGTCTAATATAGATCTACGGCTGGCACAAAGGCGCAAGGAATATTTAGTGCCATGAGATCATGCACCCGCCGTTAGATCATAATCTAGTCTAGGTGTGGGACCATGTTAGAACTTGCCGAGGTGTTTGTTGATGGGGCGGTCGAGAACAAATAGAAGATTGACATGTGGAGATGGGCCCAGGGTTAACAAAGTTTTGGCGGCTCCAATAAGTTCCTTTTGGTCGCGTATTCGTGTGATAAAATAGCAGTGCTCCAATCGATCTGGCGAATGCGTGAATGTGTGTATTCACAGAATCTCAGAATTAATTAGTGAAGCCCTAAAGTTCTTAGCGACCTAGCGATTGTCTTCGGTCACTAGTTCACCAAATGTAGGCCGGATTCTCATAAGCGGTTAAGGAAGTATTCCGCGATTTAGCGACCAAAAGGTTTTCTTGTGTTCGCTTAATGTAACCAGGGTTATTAGAAAGACCCACCAATTCAGTGAAAAGCCTTGTTCGCTGAATCGCTTAACCAGACTAGGGTAAGCCAAAGGATCTCACGACTTAGAATTCTTCAGTCGCATAGTCGTTGAATGACTTAAAGGAGGAAAACTCGAGGTGGGTCCAAACGTGCTGACACGCTAAATTTCATTGGTCCTCGTATTGCTGATATGGACTCCAACTTTTAAAGGGTTTTGCGACCGTTTCAAAGTTAATCTGAGCCGTTCATTTGCCAGGAGATAAAGGATATTGACGAGCACGTTTTAAAATGACCGGCTAGTCGTTGCAATTCAAATTTGAATGTGCCTAAGAGGATTTTTTCCAGCGTTTGATTTGCAGGTCGTGCGCGGTGAGGTAGCTCAGAAAATTTATGTCTCCATGACATTTGCAGTTGAAAGAAGATGATGAGAAGTCTAGGCGGCCGTCATGCGTCAATTCTTGTCTCAGAAAAGTACTAGCTTGAGCATTCATGGCAAGACTTTGTGCAGGAAAGTAGATGAATCCAGGTCGCTTGTCTGCAGGTTGGTGTAGTACAGGGATGGGCGCGTAAACTTGTTGTCTGATCGGTTGAGATACTGCAGAAATAACATTTATGATCATATTTGATAGCAATTAGGGTTTGATTATTCTAATGTAAAATCTTGTAACCCTAGTTAGGTTTTGATTCCTGCCTGCGTGCAGTTGATTATGTATATATTTTTTTTTTGGAGCTTTAGAGCTGAGAGTTGGACAATTGTAAAAAGAATTTTATTTTTCTTAAGGGTCATCTATGGTATCATCTCTACCCTCTGGATTATACAGTTGTATTTCTCCCATTGATGAATTCAAACATTGCAGAGGTATTTTGTGACAATTCTTCATGTCCCTATGCTTCCTTTTCTGAGTTTATCTCTTATTGAATTGAAGTATATGATGTTTTCAGTGGAATCTTAGGGTTCCTGATCCCTCTTATTTTCTGTAACTGTGTGTGTTATTGTGTTTGATCTAATTTAGATGCTTTTGTGGGTATACTTCAGCCCCCTAACAATCTTGTCTCAATCCTACACCGAGTTGCAGAAGTGAATGTCTACTTGCAGGTCATAAATTGTGTCTTATGTTTAGACCCTTCTATGAAATACTTATGCAAGCGTATTCAGTAAGTTGTGACCTACTAGACCTAAGCCTTTCATTGGTTCCATTCCTCTATACTGAGATCCAAACCTTAATTTCGGTGCATCACCTAGTAGGTAGTTTGCTTTTAGTTGTTTCCCTTTCCAAGCATTCCTTCTATCCCTTTCCCTCAAAAGTTTACTTTCATGTCTAGAAGCAAATTAAGGTGATTATCCAAGAGGAACTAGCCTAGAACCTGGAGGTCTCATCTCAGTTAGCATAGGTTCCACAACCTGGAGATGATTCCCATGTTATACTAGGTTATCAAGACTACAAGAGCTTGAGACAAAGGCGCAAACCTAGTGTATAACAGTTTCTAAACCATGCATGTTATGTTTATGTTATTGACTAATATTTTAATGCTAATGATGATGTTTCTATTATTAACTTGCATGTTTATGTTGATGTTTCCATTATTGACTAACATGTTTATGTAGGTAAATTGAGAATCATGGCACAAGGTAAAAAGGGAATGAGATCAGGATGAAGACGAACAATTAGAGTTACTCATGGGTGCACTTCATTGAGGAAGTGAATACAATCCCCAGTGAAGAAATACATTTTTTTGATTATACCAAAGAAACAAAGATCAGCTGTGATGCTCAACCTAACATGTGGGCAGACCCCAATCTTGAAACTATTGTGGAACTTGTTCATCAATCAGAGCCAAGAACAAAGTGGTCTCTAGATGACATGAGAAAAGTAATTACCAGTATAGAAGACAACAATATCTCCACTAGAGTTGCAACAATAAAGTATGGTGTCCCTAATACTAGTTTGAGGGCAAGGATGACAAGAGTTACAACCATGAAGGTGAGGGGACCATTTATCATTTTATTTGTAGAGAGGTTGAAGTTGTACAATGGTGCAAAGACATGGTTGAAATTGGGCACAAATTGTAGATCAGTCAACTACAATCAACTATTGCTCAAATTTATGGGAATAGGCCCAACCCCTCCAAAAATGGTATGCCAGGGAAATCAAGGTGGGCTAGATTTTAGCGTAGACACCCTGATTTGACTATGAGAACAATTGAAGGAGTGAACAATGATAGAGAAGTTATGCTATGATCTTCTATTGTGTCATCATTCTATGACAACCCAAAGAACATATACAAATTGAACCACTATGGATCTAGTAGAATTTGGAATTGTGATGAGACTAGTGTGCAAGTTGGCATGAACTGTGGCATGAGAGTGATTTCTAGATTGGGATAGAGATGTGTACTATACTTGATATCAAAAATTAGAGAGTGGATCACAATTTTGATGTGTGTTAGTGCATTTAGGATGAGTATTTCTAGGTTTTACTTGGTCAAAGCAAAGAGGTAAATTAGAAATCAAATAGTGAAATGTGAGGCAATGCATGTATGGCATGCCAAGGGCATGCATGGATGACAAAGGAACTATTTCTTAATTGGTTACAACATTTTACAACATCCATCCCTGGTGGGGTTTCATTGAGTAATATGGCCCTTCCTATCTTTGACAGTCATGGTAGCCACATGGCCTTTAAGACAATTGAATAAGAAAAGCACTTAGGAATCAAATTGCTAACATTGCCTACTCATACTAGTTGCAAGATACAACCACTAGATGCTAGTGTTTACTCCACAATGAAATTGGACAAGAAGAGTTAGCCAATGACACCATAGAACATTATAAGTGGCTTTCGTAGGGCTGGAATTTGGCCACTAAATTAGTCTGCACTGCATAAGGATATGGCATCAAGTGAGGCCTTCAATGTTCAAGATGAAGTGCAAACTGTTGGAATAGAGGTGATAGAGTTACAATAGAATCTCGACCAAAGCACATTGCAACATAGGTTTGCTTGCGGTTAGTAGGCTACAATGAGGATGCCATTGATGTATTTGTGCAAAAATATATAGATCTAACAATGAGATTGTAGAGGGTATAGTTGAAGGTCTCAGTGTTCCACCACAAACCAACCAATCAGACATCCTTGCTATGAAAGCAACATGCAATGAGGGTATGAAAACCACATTAGAAGGTCTGAGTCTTCTAATACAAGTTGTCCAACCGGAGTGGTTTGCGTAAGTAGCCATAAATATTGGAGCGCAAATAGATTTCATGACAAATGAAGTCACCATTTCCATTCCAACCCCACCTAAAATTGATCCAGTAGATGTAATCTATTATTTCATGAATGCAAGGGATTGGGATGAGGAGGCTAGTGTAGATTGTGAAGATGAAAATAACTCAAGTGATCAAGAAGAGCTTAGAATCCTGGATAAGTGTGTTACACAAGGCTCTGCACTGTGAAGCAATGAAAGAATATTTCTTCGCACGAAGAAACTACCGGTAGGAGTAACCGAGATCAACAAAATCTGAAGGGAGGGACTCCAAGGATGAACGTAATCTATGGTGGAAAGCTTTACAGTCATCGTCGAACCAACGGTTCATGGGGCAAGTGTTTTGACATTTGGATCTGAAGATAGGGTGATGGGGGATGGAAAGGAAAGTCGACTCCCAAATGGCCTTGGTTAGTAGATCAAACATGGAGGTAACATGGCTACACTTAGAAAAGCTCATGGGGGAGAGGAGTCGACGCAGGTGGAAGGTGAAAAGGTCAAAATCCCCCTTAGCATAGTGGAAGCGGACAAGGTTAGGGGCGTGTCCCAAAATAGTCATAAGGTTGGGAGGGCGAGGTGGGCGAAGGGGGCAAAAATAGAGCACAAGGCTCAAAAGAGCATGATCAGCCAAAGGAAGGCAGGAGATGGTGAAGCAGCAGATGGAGGGGATAAAGGAGGCTGCAGTGAACACATAATCAACCACACTAGTGCCACCACAAAAAATAACAAATAATGGAGAGGAAGGAAAAATGTGAACCAAAAAAAATATAAAGGGAAGCAATGAAGGCAGAGAAAGCTACAAGAAAACATCAAGAAGATGAGGAGGAGAGGATAAGAAAAGAGGAGAGGTTAAAGAGACAACAACAGACAGGCTAAACAAGAATGCAAGATAACTGCAAAGAAAGAAAAACAAGAGGAGAAAGATAAACATAAGAACACAATAGAGGAACTAATATAATCAGTTGTAGATGATATGATGGACATCTAATCCCCTCTCTATGTAGCTATCAGTGTCTTGCAAGTTGGCACTGCCCTTGGCAACTTACAACTCAGTTCAGATGCCAAGCAAGCATTGCTTGCTCATATAGCAAGTTTCCTAGAAGCCCATCCTAACCAACATGCTGAAGGTACAAGTGGGACAAATTGTTCTACCCATGTATGTGTGACACCTCCTACTTTTCAAACTTGTATGGACAACTGAATAAGTGTGATAAATTTTGTGTTTTGATTGATGTAGCTTTTTTTCCATATGTCGTGCAAAGTAGATCATATACTTTGGGGTGATACAAGTTGATTTTATTACCTCTATGGATGTAGTTTGAGTTAAGATATAACTCTGATATGATTTTAAAACTTGTTAATACCATTTTTGGTATATTTCAAAACTCCCATTTATAACACAAATGTTAATTTTGTGCTATTTGATATGATTATAAAACATGTCATGTTGATGCTATTATTAGTTTTGGAACTTGATTTTTATATGTTTCAAATATATATATTATTGTCTATTGGTTTCAGTCATCTATATTGTTGTCTATTATTTTATCCCATATGGTTAAGAAGATGGAAATGTACATACATACATACGTACATTGTGTGTGTGTATGGAAATGAAGCTATATGTCCTAAACCAATACATATATATGGAAATGAAGCCATATGTCCTAATACATACATACATACATACATATCATGCAATTCAGTAAACTAATACAATTTTTTTTAATTGCAATCCTAAGCCAATACAATACATCATGCATTTGAGTCAAGTAATAAACAACAAAAAACTATCTAAAAAATGTATATACAGAATGCATTGCAGTCCTAAACCAAGACACACACACACACACACATCATGCATTTTAGTACAATAATAAATTAACTCAAATCAAACATTTTTTTTTCATTGTAGTCCTAAACCAATACAAAACATCATGCATTTTAGTAAAGTAATAACTCAAATCAGATATTTTTTTCATTGCAGTCCTAAACCAATACAATACATCATGCATCTCAGTAAAGTAACAAATAAACTAAAGTCAAATATAAACAAAAAAGTGTCTACTATGTCATTGCCAGAGTAAAGTCATTAAAACTTTACTTGTGATGCATGCTTCTTGTCTTCTACTCGATTCAAAGAAGTCCCTACAAGCCTGCAAAAATGGTGTGACACATACACGTAATCAACCAAATATGTCATAATATCAAATATTTGAGCACATTAAACCAAACATTTGAAAAATGTTAAAACATAGAGAACAAAATTTTCCAAAAGAAATTATTGTGTTGACAAACACAATTACATTGATATGTCTAACATCTAGATAAATGGTTCACCTCTCATAGCTCTCGCATGCCTGCAAAAAAATTGTAACCACCGGGGGTAGTAACCTTCTCACATCAAATCATCCTTACAATATTGCATGCACAACAATAAACTCTTATATAAAAAGAACTATGTGCATAGTTATACATACATATTGATATGCAAAAATACATACATATACATATATCCATACACATACATATGCACATACATATATACATGTACATATGAAAACATACATATGCATATCCATGTACATGCATATATACATACATACAAAAAGCATATTCATACATATAAAGTGTAGCATCATTCAATATAATTCTAAATTTTGAAAACAAAAATTTACTTAAAATCCTAAGCTATGAAATTTGTGAAGGATATTTATTGAAAACAAAGACGAATTAGTAATTAAAATGACCTTGGAAATTCCCTATTATAAATTCATTCGAATGTGGAAAGTGAATGCATTAATTTGTAATAGTCAATTTTCAAATTAGTATAGTGGTGGAAAACAATTGGTCATTCCATACTTGCATTTGCAATTTAAGACTGATTTCTAACCGACATTACATCTCATCATCAACATAAACATGTTTTTCACTAACAAAACCATACCATGCATGATAATGAAGGCTTAGAACTACAATGCAACATACAACCTACCATGAGTACATGGATACTCTCTCTCTCTCTCTCTCTCACACACACACACACACACACACACACATGAATGTATATGCACATATATATAAAAGTATGTATGTATATACATATACATTTATAATAAATAAAAAAATATCCAATTACAAATTAGAAAATACCTAATTGCAAGTGTTTAGGCATATGGGCCGGCTCATATTTTTTACTTTTGTGTTAGGAAAGGTTGACCACTTAATTCTCTCACTACCCCGTTATGTCCACCGTCGGCCATGTACACACCTTCTCTTGGACACATTCTCAAACATTATGGAACGCTAAAAACATAAGTTTTCATCACATATGAGGATTATGCAATTATGTATACAATATATGTATGTGTATATAATTATGTATACAATATATGTATGTGTATATAATTATGTATACACATATATAATTATGTATAACTATACATATATATAATTATGTACACATATATAATGAAACCCTCCATGCCATACATATTATTATTTCACAGTATAGTTATACAGTAAATTATGTCATACTATATAATATAATTAGACATGTATACATATACATACACACGTGTATACATATGTATGTATACACATTTATATATATACAATATAGATGGCTACATCATTTTAATGTAACCCTTAATTGCATGGAGATAATTTAACAACAAAATGAAACCCTCAATGCCATATGGATAATTATGTCATAGTGAAATGAAATAGATTCAGTTTAATGTAACCATTAATGCTATATATATAATAATGTATACATTATATATATATATATATATATATATATATATATATATATATATATATATATATATATATATATATATATATATATATATATATATATATATATATATATATATATATATATATGTAATGCATGTATATATATGTATGTATATAATTATGTATACATATATAATTATGTACACATATACATATACATATACATATACATATACATATAGATACACACATGTATACATATACAATATAAATGACTGTATCATTAAAATTTACATGCCTTTTCCTGGACACATTGCCCAACATTATGAAACCCTAATAACCTAAGCTTTCATTGAATTTGGGGATTATACTATTATGTAAACAATATATATGTATGCGTATATAATTATGTATACATATACATATATATAATTATGCACACACATATATATTTATGACACCCTCCATGACATACAAATAATTATTTTTGTACAAATATGTATTTCATATGTAATGACACACACACACACATATATATGTACAAATAATTATTTCACAGTGAAATGCAATAAGTAAAATAAAATCATTTTAATGTAACCCTTAATGCCATAGAGATAATCATTTCACAACATGGTGAAACCCTGGAGACCATACAAAAAATTATTGAAAATCATTTTAATGAAACCCTTGACATAATTGAGATAATCATTTCATAGTCAAATGAAAACCTTAATGACATTGATATAACCATTGCGATAATGAAACCATCTAGGCCATACATAAATAATGAAATCATTAAAAGAGAAACCCTGAACACCATGGAAAAAATGATGAAAAATAAAGAAAATTGTAGGTACGAAGGAGTAGATTTCATCATTTTAATGTAACCCTTAATTGTATAAAGATAATCATTTAACAACAAAATGGAGCTGTTGACACCTAAAATTTCTTTTAGGTGAATGGCCTATGGGAAGCTTCAATGAATGTGGGACCTGATGCTTAATCACTGATCTACCTCTAAGATTTTAGAAACCGACTCTTCAAAGTAGAAAATCCTGTTCTAATTACAATATCTGGTTATAAATATAAGCTCAAAAAAATAAGCATCATTACATTCAACTACAAACAGTTCGAAGACATGAGATGTGACGGAATTCCGCAGGGCTTAGACGATAAACTTCTATTGCTACATTGGAAGGAGGGCAACTGGTAACCAATCGGTTGGCGTAATCATACTTCCCATGTCTTCTCTGCAACTACTCCTCATATAAATCTATTAGATTTCCATAATCCATGTATATACTGTATCAGTTTCTGGATTCGATTGTGTAGAGTTTTTAACTATCAACGTTTCAGATCATACTAGTAATTTTCTGCTTCCCCTGTTTCCTCTTCCCACCTGCTTCCTCTTCCCACCTGCCTGAGGAACTGAACTAGGGTTGAGCCGGATCAATCTTTAAAAAGGTGGGTAACTACCTCCGCTTTGTTGGGCAAGTGGGGTTAGGCCGGAGCAATCTTTAAAAAGGCAGGAACTACACTTTGCTTTGTTGCCTTCCCGCCTTCCTTCCTGACTGCCCGCTTGCGCTTGGGGTCTTGCTCATTCTTCGAATTCAAGCTTTAATCTCATTCTTCGAATTCCTTTCATTTCATTTTTCGAATCAATCCTTCCCGCCTTGTTTGTTTTCTTGTCTCGTTGGGCTTTGTCATAATAGTTTGTATAACTTCCCTTCCTTGTTCTCTGAAAGCTGACCGTATGAAGATAAGAGCACCTCACAATAGGGGACCAAACCTTCAGAAGGGAAGCGAGGGGAAGTATACTTATAGGGGCAGAGGGAGGGGCAAGCTTTCAATCAAAAAAATGGGGGGGGGGTTCCCCACCCAAGCCGGCACGAAGAAAAATAGACAGGTTGTCTCGATCGGCTGGTAAAATAGAATCCACCATAGTACTTGCCAAGATCACACTTGTGACTTCCTGGCAGGGTGTCTTGTCTCGTTGGGCAGGAACTACGCAGGGCCTCCTTCCGGTATAAACTCTCTTGTCTCGTTGGGCCCTTTCCAACTATCCTTATTTATTATATGCCTCCGTTAGAGAAGTTATGTCCTTGTGAGTGTATATCTCTTGGGCAAGGCAAGGCCGGTCGGAGCAATCTTGAAAAAGGCAGGAACTACGCTTCGCTTTGTTTGGCAAGGGCCGGTATCAAACTTTCTGAGTCTCGTCTCGTTGGGCCGGTAAAAGAGAATCCGCTATAGTAGGGGGGGGTGTTGGGGGGGTCCCCCCACCCAAGCCGACAAGAAGAAAAATAGACGGCAGGTTGTCTCGTTGGGCCGGATCAATCTTGAAAAAGGCAGGAACTACTTTTTGTCCTTCCATTATAGAACCTTAGATTCTTCTCTTCTTTTTCGCCTATTCTTTGTCAAATGTATGGATGGTTATTCACTAGGGGGGGAACAATCTCTGCACGCACAACTATAATGGGCTAGGACCTTCCCTTCTTCTCTCTCGCCTTTCATTCGATTTCATCATGACCTTCCTGCCTTGCCTGCTCATAATGCTGTCTAAAATCGGAGGCCATTTTGGTTTGACTGGTGCCCCTCCTAAAATACGAAGGCAACTGTGAGGCTGGGCGGGAGAATAGTAAGATCACGCAGGGGCCTTATTCTATACGTCACATGTCTAATCAGTCCATTCACGCCGATGTATTGCCGGTTGGGTTGTGACGTTTTTCTTTCTCGCCATACATAGTAACCCTTCCATGTTATCGTACAAATTGCAATCCTAAATCAGGTAGTTTTTAAAGTGAGTCTGTTGACTTTCGTTTCGAGCTGTTAGCTTCTGCGGATAATATCGCGGGAACCCCCAGGAAGACGACTTCTGTTCCCTTCGTGGGCCTCCACTGGATCTAATAAGGATGTGAGCCCTGGCCGATTGGATGGTATCCGCTCCGCCGGATGGGCGTGAGAATCTAAGTGGCTGGCGGTTTCCGCCCTGTTTATAATGCGTTGAGATAACCTCTCATATACGTCGTCAGGGGTCTGTTCGCCATAGAGCTCATTCCACCGATCCTGTATGGCCTTATAAATCTCGTCTTGGGTTCTTCGTTCGTTGCTGAGATTCTCCGCGGTTGGCGCAAGGTTCTCTACTCTAGTAGAACTGGGCGCTGGCGCTGATTCCATGCGGTCGAGGTTATCTAGTAGCTCTTGATTATTATTATAGGCTAACTCTACCTGTTTAATAGCTTCTGCTATTTCCTCGACTGATCCTTGTTTCGCCGTGATTCTCGCCTGGAGGTCTTTCATGTTTTGCATCATCTCAGTTTGCAGTTTAATCACCTCGTCTACCCATGAGGTTGCTTCTATTTGGGGTGGGTGGGCAGTGGCTAATGTAGTCTGCGTCGTTTCCGGTAGAGGATTAGGATTGGCCGTTTCTAAGGCCGGTAGGGGATTAGGATTGGCCATTTTTAAGGCGTTCGGCGTTAGGGGCTGCCCGTCGCTGTTTAGCGGCGTGTCGACTTGGTGGGGGGTTGGGGCCGATGTGTCACTGTTTAGCGACATGTCGACGCGGATTGGCGCGTCACTGTTAACAGGGGTTTGAGAATGAGGAGGCACATTAGGATTCGTGGGCGCAACCCTATCTATTTGTGTTGTATCCTGGATAGGATTCGAAGCCTCGGAGTCATAAGAGAAGTTAAACTCTATAGATGATATAGAGCCGATGAGCCAAGTGATCATTGCACTGATTAGGTTGCATAGGGGGTACGCTGCTGATGAGCAATAATGAGAAATTGGGCTCCATAGCTTGCTATAGAAAGAAGGTGACACTCTAGCGTTGAAAACTACCCCTCGTGAAAACAAGCCTGCTTAAAAATCTGTAAGACATCCATGTGTAAAGCTTAAGAAAAGCCCGAACCCGCCAACAAAAAGGGAATGCTACGAGCGCTCGAAATACATGTGGAGCTCTAGCAAGGGTTTTGGAAAAGCAAAAGAAAAGTGTGCCTCAAAACAACAACAAACAGGTGGTAGACTACGCGTTTCTCCTTCAAAAAGGGAAAAGTGACGCCAAGGAGAAAATGGGACTAAGGCACTCTACTTAGCGGACTTGTGCAATTTTATTCACAGTTTCTGGCGACATTGAGGGGAATCTTGCCTGCAGGATTCAGAACCCTGATCTTTGGTTTCAAAAAATTGCTGCCTAATAGCGCGCTCCAAGGATATCGTTGATGACTATTTGCAAAGGCTTCCAATTATCCTCTGTAGGCAAGACCCATAACTTGAGACATTGGTATTCCCGTGTGACCTACATTAGTTCTGTGAAGGATATGGCGCTAAGGTCTCTGTACTCTAACTCAAACAAAACTTGGAGCTGAATAAACAAATGGAGCATCTTCTCAAAAAGAGAAGGATTTGGAGCCATGTGGAGTGTTGGAAGGTCTGATTGATTTAATTGCTGATCAACTCATTAGGTTCGAGCATGAACTCATCAGGATTAAAAGGGGAAGGCAAGCCATGATTTTCCAACTTTGTGAAGCTCCCTTTCAACCTTGCCATGACAGACTCTAAATTAGATAAAGCAGTCTGGGTCTAGATTACTGACTTATGGCAGTTGATGACTGAGTTTATACCATCCACTGTATCCTTGCGATCTATGAACCCTGCTCCAGAAAGCTCTTGATTTGAAGCCGCATATAACCAACTTGCGAAATGTTAGGCACTTGAGCATTTTTGTACCGTAAAACTTAAAATTTCATCGATGACAGGCTTGACCACGACACACAAAGAATGGGCCTCCATAAAAAATTAGGAGGTAGGTTGGAAATAATTAATAAATTGCTTGACTTTGTCCCGTTCTGTCAAAAGAATACTCTTAGTTTGGTACATGGAATATGGGCCCATATTCCGGAATAGCATTTTCGGATTATTCTATTTCATTTTGGTGTTCATTTTAACAAGTCCAAATTAGAATTTCGAAATTCCAATTTTGCCCACAAAATGGGCATTTCATCTTTCATGTGAAAAAATAGAAATTAGAAATTCTCATTCTAATTCCACTTTTCAAATACTCAATTTATTTGCCATCGGGTTCGCTTGCTCAAAAATAATATTTGGTGTCCGATAGATTTCATTTTCTCACCGTTTGCTACCATTTTTGTTCTCACCGTTCTACTCTGCGGCAAATCCTTGTAAGAGTTGGGCAGAGTTTGTTGCAGGAAAGCTTATAATTAGAAGCCAGGAGGTTGGAACCAAATACCGATTCAATCCCCCAATCAATCTCTGAATTTGATCTACACGGGTTATTAAACACTGGAGTTGGAGACTTGAGAGCAGCTCCGAGGATCTGATAGCCAAAATTGTGGACGTTTTCAGGCTGCCATTGTTGGTTATTTGTGTGGGTTTATCAGTGAGAGGTCTGGTCTGGTCTGGTCTGGTCTTGGCTTGGGTTTCTGGAAAAGAAATTGCTTAAAGATCTGGTTTTTGTTGTGCGAGGGTGAAAATGTTTATTGGGGTTTGAAGGATTTTTGAATTTGAGGGGGGGTTTGGGCTGTAGGATGCTGGGCAAGCGTTCCAGGCCCATTCAGAGAAAGCAAAACAAATTTCATTTGATGTTTTCGGAGAATGGGGTGAGAATTCATTATCAATCTGCTGCGAGCAAATCTAAATACATCTTCTCAGTCATCTTCTGGGCGAACCAAACAATTCCAACACATATTCCGAATATCATTTTGAAGATATGTATCTTCCAGAATCTTCTCCCGTTTCCCAATACCACTCAATAAAATTTATTTTATGCCTCTATCGCGGCCAACTTCTTCATCAGAGTCTTCTCCCGTTTCCCAACACCACTCACATGAAGCTGTAGGTTGACCATTTCATCACTATTTTATTGTACCTGCTTATTGGCCTAAGCTAATTCCTTTGTCGCCCTTGTTAGAGCCTCCTCAAACTTACGCTTTTGCTCCTTTTCCTCCGATATCTTCTCATTTATCTCCTTGAGCCCACTCTCCTTTGATCTCTGCTCTTGGAAAATGATATTTTATGAAGTACTCAACTTCTTTTCAACACACTCTTTCTCCATCTTCAGCACATTCACCTCATTTTGGAGCCGCGAGGTGTTTTGGATACTAGCCCTTAATTGAGCTAGCTTCGACTCCTTTTTTATGAGATTCTTCAAAGCTTCACTCTTTTCTTGTTGTTCTTGCTGCAACTTCGTATTTGCATCCTGTGCTCATATATTCAGTATGTCTTTCTTTGCTTGTTCCTTCTGCACGAACACCTTGAGGTATGTGATCTATGTATCCCTCTCTAGAAACCTCATTGCAATTTCATCTTTTTCATCTTGCACCTTCTGCAGTATCACCCCAAAACCCTAACTTTTCACATCGAGGGCATCCTTTTCTTTATTCTCATTTTGTAGTGATGTCCTAAGCTGCGGAAAATATGCCTCTAAAGACTTCTCTCTGAGGGAAAGAAGATCATTTCTGGCTCTACTTATTTCTAGCTCTACAGAATGCTTATCTAGGCCCTATGATTTATTCATGTAATCATGTGAAACAATCCTCTGCGCTTCTTCTATCAGTACCACCATGTCCTCTAGCTGTGCGATGCTAAAATCCACTCCCATGCCCTCCACTTTAAATTTATCATAAGTCGTTTCTCTAGCCGACTTTATGACCGTCGGTCTAATCGATGCAAACAACAACTGTTGATGCTTTTGATTGAAAAATGTTCGCACATTGGACTGGGCAGGTTTTGATGCATCTTTCTCTTTTCTCTTTTGATTCTGCTAGGATCTGGCTATCCTGGAGGTACTCGATTGTTGCTAGAAGTCTGCATAGGAAGGGATAGATTGTCTTGCGAATGACGCTGCCAGCGAAAGGGAATATGGAATCCAGAAAATAACTCACAATTGTGGCAGGGCTATGTTAGCAGGGGAAAAAGAAGGAATGCTCTGAAGAGCCAACGAGAGCAGATTAGGGGTAGAAAAAATGCTTGAGGGAACGAGATTGAAACTGGAAGGGACTGAGCTCGAGAACACTAAAGGAGTGGTCTCAAAAGTTAATGCTCGAGTCACTGCAAGTGTTGGGAGAGGGATCAAAATAGGGGCATTATCCGCAAAGGGGTGTGGCGGTTGCCATAGTTGATGAAGAAAAAGTGGCCACACTCACCTAAGTGCTTGGGAGTAACAACAATGGAAGAGGGTATGGGTGATGGAGAAAATGAAACTATAGTAGAGGAAATGCCAGGTGGGGAGACAAGAGACTGAGTAGATAGAAGAGGGGGAGTGAAACCTACCTGCACCGTCATCGTTGTTGGCATGTTAACTACAATAATTTGTAACTAGGTTCTCCCTAGGCCACTGCCTCTATTTTGCCTTTTTGGAGGTGGGGTCGCACTAGCACCTTTAGCCTGCTACGTGAAAGAAGAGGATGTATCAACCTTTTTTCTGCTGCCTTGAGATCTTGTCCTTGGCATTGCAACAGATGAAAATGGGATGCTTAAGGGCTGAGGAATCAAGATTGGGACTGCTTCGGGCTGTGTTGTGCAAAATTGTGGTATTGGAGGCAGAGCTTCACCATGCTGTTTGTCCCAAATATTTTCAAATTCTTTGTCAGTGGGGACATTTTCAGTGTGGGCTCGCATCTGTCCAACCTCCTGGCAATAGATCATGAAGGCTAATATTTTGTCCTCATCCCAATCATCGTCAAATTCTCTCTCCATATTGATAGGGATCTTCTTATAGGGATTCACGTCTGCAAATCAATATACAGTTTTGGGTCTTCTAGAACTCTGGGCTCATGCGAGTATCATAGTACTCGTAGGGTACATGCTTGGCATCATTCTTTCTATTTAGGAGGTAAGGGCCCGTTTGGACCACGACATATCGGCCGTTATTCCGAATTGCGTATTCCGAATTCCAAATCCATTGTTTGTGGTTGACATGCACGGATGGAATTGGAATTTCAATATGCCAATTTTGCCAAAAAAATGGGCATACCGTCTTCCACTTGAAAAGGTGGAATTGGAATATGGGGCTCACATGCCGGTTTCGAATGCCAATTTTATCGGCCGTCGGGTCTGTTTTTGCAGTTAATAATCGGCTGCTGGGTCCGTTTTTGCAGTTAATAATCGGGCATCGGGTTCGTTTTGATTTTCCACTGGGCTGTCGGATGATTTTCGTGTTGCAGAAGCCTCAAAATGGGCACCTTTCTAACAGACTCCAGAGGCCACCGAGGCCCAGATTTCTCAGGCTTCCAAAGTAGCCAAAGTTCTTGAAGCTCTACTAGATTCCCCACTGTTCTCTCCTCAATATGGGATTTTAGGGTTAGACGCAGACACTTTAGATGATGGAGTTTGCATACATCTTGCAACAAAGCCTCCCTTAATTCTCCCCCTTTTCTCACCTCCTGAATATGCAAACGCTGTCGCGGACTGCCACATACCAAGCTCTTCCAAACCAGTGAGCATTGATATGTCACATGAAACGAACTCCAGAGCATAACAGTGGGCTAACTTGAGAATTTGGAAACTTTTCAGCTTGTTTATCTTGGAAGGAATACTCTTAAGAGGGGAGAAAGACAGATCTAAAAACTGCAGTCTACTCATGTCAAATATTTGATGAGAGATTGCCTGCGGATCTGCTCACTTTCGTCTGCCTACAGCCTGCCAAACAGGTCATTCCATTTTGTGGATATCATTTTCAGAATTTGTATCTTCCAGAATTGCAGCATCTTCCAGAATTGACCATATCCGACATTCCGTATGCCGTGGTCCAAACGGGGCCCTAAGCGTATGGGTCAAATCTCCATTTATCATTATTACGAGGAGGCCAATCTACAACAACTTTGAATTTAGCACACTTTCAGCTTCAAGCCTCCTCTCAATCGTAAGTGGCCCCAGGGTCTTGCCATCTTACGTTATTGATTTATCATGCTTCCCTTTACCAATATGGTCCTCCATGGTCACTACTTACCTTAGCATCTCTAAGGCTAGAGTACAGTTGGATTCACATAACAGTAGGCAGAAAGACTCTTATAAAAAGATGTGTACCCTTAGCATTGAAAAATATGCTCCATAAAACCACTCACACTTTGGATTGAAAGTGCTAATCCAACCCATTTGTTCACTGGTGAAACACATAGGTGCAAAAGGATCCCATTCCTGAAGATCACATACAACGGGGCCTAGGAAAGCTTGAGAGAAAGCATAAAAATTATGAGTGGATGACATAAGAGGGGTCCACATAGTTACATGCAATCTATTTCCATCATCATCATGGGTGGAAAGGTTCATGAAGCGACTGAAGCATGCTACATTCTGGTGTATGAACATGTGCAGAAGGTATGACATATTTTGAAAGGTGTATTCCTAGTCAAAGTGGGTAAACTCGGCTATGATTTGTTCCTCCAAGTCCTCAACAAAATCATACCAGAAAGGCTCTTTTTTTTTTAAATCTTGAAAAGCATACCCATTTGAAAGGGATGTACATCATAATTATGCTTAAAACCTATAGATAAAAGTGAGCATTGAACACACATCTTGAAGGTCTTCATATATAAGCCCTTTGATTGATAATGGAAATTTGGTATGATGTCGTTACTTATCTCCTTGTTGAAACATTTGTTGTAGAAATCTAGGGCATCTCGCCTCGTGTACCAATATGCCTCTAATATTTTCTTGGAAAAAGATTCAAAATGAGATGTAGGTTTAAGAATACACAACATGTCCCTAATTGCTTCTTTTCTTATAACCACCTTCAAACCTTTACCTCTGATGATGCCGTCATTTGCATCAATTTTTTTTGCACATAGATGAATGAATTTAGGGCAATGTAGAACCATTGGTACCATATACTATGGAATCCAACATTCCCAGAGTCTAATTGAGGATGATGTAGACTCTAACCTCTTCCTACTTTCCAACATTCATCATTGCAGGACCTACATAGAACACAACCTCTCCATAAATGTCCACAAATAGATCGTCAGATTGAGCAACTTTTATCAAAGTGCTTGCTCCTATGTCATATGTAGCCAATCTTTCTCCTTGATTGATCACAGTGCTTCTCTTTGTGCTTAGATTGTATTGCAAGGACTCACTATACTCTAATTCTTGAAACCACGCTCAAAACCTTATGTGCATAAATTTTTTCTTAGTCGTTACAAAAACCCAGTGTTATGAGAAAATACCTTTAAAACTTTAACAAAAAACCCTATTGCATGTATTTATGACCATCCTTAATTAATTATTGCAATGTTAAAATTCATTTCATGCTCTGCTATAAGGTGGTTGGTGTTAATGCCCATTCGATGCGATTTAATGCCTAAAAGCACGCAAAACTGTAAGCCTGTCATTCTAAAAACCTGCCCTTCCACCTTTATGTCACTTTCAGTGAAAACACAATTTTCCTTGGTACTTGTGCATCAAAATTGAAGATACATCATTAAAACCTTGATGAGTTCTAAAAAGATGCCAGTCATTTTTTGGCTAACCAAGTATTGACGACACGTGGCTACAAACCAAGAAACGCGGAGGAAGCCACACATGACATCTATCCTTATTTTGAAAAGCTGGATATCCCCATGAGACCTTCCAACAACTTGGAAAAAGAACAAGAACAAGAACCTCTCCGAGAACCAAAATCCTTGCTAAAAGGAACTAAGCCTTTATGCTTTATTAAAAACACACACGAAAAAGCAAAAATAACCAATATATACAGCTCCCAATTGTGCAGATCTATTTGTAATGCTTGAGGTGGACCCCATTAACTGAGATCTCAAGAGGTTCCCTGTCTATGTTTTTGAGCTCAATAGCTCCGTGCTCATTATATTTGAGCACTAAATCACCTTGTTTAAATGCAGGTGTGTGCAATAAAACTAGTGTGCAAAGAACACTAAAACTTGTTAAGAATTTAAATAACTAAGAAATACTACAACATATAGATTAGACAATAAGAAAGACAAAAAAACAATCAAATAAATCCTAAAGAAGTGCAAACCTCCCAAAACCAATGAAGAAGCTCCTTCCTTGCTTTATAGATTTGTCTAAGCTAATGGATGTGTGCTCAAGATCTTTGCTAAAAAATTCAAAGCGTGTAGTTATTTTGCATTATAAGGTATGTTTGATGATTTTGGATCTCAAAATGACATTATAACTTTACTTGGATGGTGGATGAAAAAGAAGGAGGAATGGGCTCATTTTATAGGCAAAGAGAAGGTCAAATAGATGGTCAATATGCAAAAATATTCCTTGGAGGGGACAACTGTGTAATAGGTGTAATGGATGTGTAAGAGCATTTCAGGTTTACATAAATGTATTTGGTTGGGGAGTGAGAGGATGTGACAAGAGTTGACTTGGGGTTTGGGTTAGATTTTTTAATCATCATGATTAAGGTTGTGCACACAATTAGTGTTAGATTAGACTTTGATTAAGGGTTAATTAGTGGGAAAGAGGGTTGGAAGGATGGGTTAGGTTAGGGATGTGAGGATAAGTGAGGGTTAAAGTAAAAAAAGAGGGCTTTGAGAGGGCAAGTGGGTTAGAAGGATAGGTATGCAAAAGTCAACAAAGAGGGCTTTGAGTGGGCAAGTGGGTTAGAAGGATGGGTTAGGTTAAGGATGTGAGGGTTAAAGTTAGGAGCCATGTGCTCAAATTAGATTAAATGTATTATTTAATTCCAAGTGGGAGGAAAGAGATTTATGAATTAATTTAAATAGATAAATGTATTTGTAAGATATAAAAATATATATAAAGATATATTTTTATATCTAGGTGTTGTGGGGGGGGGGGGGGGGGGTTTGTTTTTGTGTGGATGTGATGGAAAATGTCGTGGACATATAAAACTAATAAAACATAAATACTTATGTTGAAAGGTAGCAGATCTGGAAATTGCTATTTTTGGGTGTCTGTACCAAGTTTCTGGAAATTCTGCAACCAGATCTGGCTTGGAAACACAAAGACATAGAAAACCCATAAATCTTCTACTTTTCTGAGAAAGGTCAACCTTGACCCAAATAAAGGTCGACCTTGACCCCTTTATGTCAACCTTGACTTGCGCTGCTCTGACGAAAATTCTGTTCGCGGATCCCGAAAGTTTGCCGAAAGGGTGTTCGAATCTACACTATAATTCGCTGTTCCTCACCTATTTTTGCAAGAAAAATGGTTTTGTTGTTTGGATGAGGAGTTTTCCTTGGTCAAACCCCAGTTTGGAATCAACCTTGAAGTAGAATTGAAATGGAGAATTCTAGCAAGTAGTAGAAGTAGATCTAACAACGAAGCTATGATATTCGATAGATATGAAATTGTATTTGAAATGTAAACAAGTATGTTAACATGAAAGCTTGGACTCAACACTAATAACCATAAATGTAAATCAAAACCTCCATGATTGTATGCTTAGAATCCACCTTGAAGGAAGAATGAATAGATCTTGAAGATGAACAAAGGATCTTGAAGGAAGATCACACCACCATGATGGATAGATCTAGGTTTTGAATGATGAATATTGAATGCTTGAACCAAATCCCTTCAAAGGCTTGAATGCTTGAATCCTTGATCTTCAATGAAGAACTTGAATGCTTGAATGTAGATGATTGCTTGAATGCTTCCTTGATTGAAAATGCTTGCTTGATAATGCTTGAGATCTTGGATGTTGCTTGTCCTTAATTGAGTCATGATGGAAATGAGAGGAAAGCTTCCTTTTATACTAGTCTAGGACACAAACTTCTAGAGAGGCCAACATAAGAGAAATAAATTCCCACTAAGCCTATACCCTTGGAAATGGACCTAAATTAAATATAATTAAAGAGTTTACCATTTTGAAGCCTAAAACAACTGACTCGAAAGCGGGAAATAAATATTTTTGAAACCTGACATCCAAAAACCTTCATAATCTAAAATTTAAACCCTGGGTCAGAGCGAGGTCGATCCTGACCTAGGTTAGGGTCGAGGTCAATCTTGACCCAGAAGGTCAACCTTGACCCTGAAGTCAAGAACCTCAGATTCACAGAGTAGGATGCCATAAATAGGCATAAAGGAAGTGGAAAATGGGGCAGAACAGGGGAAAAAGCCATATCTAAGCCAAAGACCCAATCAAGGCATTTGACATGACCCCAAACCACTTACTTGGAGGGATAAACCAGTCCTAAATGGAAGTGCTTCCATTTTCTGAAGATACATTTAGCCCACACTTTATCAAGAGTATGGACTCGATGCAAACTCTTGGTAAAGGAGAAGAAAGATTCTAGAGGATCACAACAAGGTAGAATATCACTTAGTTAAGGACATGAGCCCCCAGGCCAAGGATTCTAAATCAACATACACACACGAGTGTGCGAAAACAAAGAAAATAAAGACAAAACTAAAAGACACAAAAAGAGGGGTTAGTACAAAAATAAACCCAAATCAACTAGCAAAGGAAACCTTGCTAAGAAATGCTTCCTATACTAATATCATATTTGGAAAGCTACCATAAAAGCATAAATGATTACATAATAAATACAAGAGCAACACTATAAATAACATAGCTTCATGATCTAATCCTACTAGCATGAAAGTGAAAAGAGATAGAAGAGAGAATGATTACCTCTCCCGGTAAGATGCCCACCTTACCTTGAATCACCAAGGAGGGAGAGCCCAATAGGTAGAAAAACTTGATAGTTCACCCATAAACTATGCTTTATAGTTGTAATACGTCTTTTGAGGGATTTTGGAATATCCATAGATCCACATTCTTGTATCACTATGGAATATAAAATGCACGTCTCTTCAGGATTTAGCAACTTATGTGCGTTACCTTCCGAGGATTTAGCATATTTAAAATTGAAAATGTGTGTCTCTTCAGGATTTAGCAAATTATGTGCGTTACCTTCCAAGGATTGAGCATATTTGAAATTGAAAATGCGTGTCTCTTTAGGATTTAGCAACTTATGTGCGTTACCTTCCGAGGATTTAGCATATTGTGAAATGAAAACTATAGCATAAGGGAGACCCTATATATGCCACCCTCCTTATCATGGCTACCTACTAGACAATATAAGGAAGAGAAAGAGTACACCTACTTCACAAAGTAAGGAGATATCCTCCTAAAAATAATGTACACTATATTCTTAGCGAAGGGTATTGACCCTTACATCAAAGAGCATAGATAATCGTGAAAAAGGATATGTCACTTATGGAAAAGGGATCCTCAAAGAGAAAGAGATATTATCAACAAGACGTCCACCATAGAGGAGTGCTTTGGATAAAATATCATCTTTGACAGAAAAACAAAGAGGGACCAAAGATTCAATCATCAAGCCCCCTGCAATCAAGAGGAAGAGGAATCTTGGAATAAAGGAATCAAACTCTACCCCTACAGCAAGGGAAAGAATTTATAAAGAACATAATTTGCAAAATAAAGAAGAGGTGATGACCTAGGACAACAACCTCTCACATAAAAGGATACCCATAGCCAAAACATCAGTCAGTATAATGAAATAATGTTGCAGAATAAACAAATGCCACTAAGCTAGGGAAAGCCAATCCCTAGAAAAAGAGAAAGAAGGAAAATCTTGCCCCCCAGGGATGAAAGCAAGGGATACCTCTGCAAAAAAAAATGTCTGTAGAAAAGATATCATGAATAATAAAAGAGAACTATGGATGATTATGATCATAATACAACACCATAGGAATAAAAAGAATAACCAATTACACTCAAAGTAGAATACATGCTAAGAGTATAATGGATTCTAAAGAAATGGAGGAAATACCTCTTGCCCCCCAGTGAAGAGACAAGAGGAGAAAAGATCTACATTATGGAAAAATGAGGGGTGTTCCCCATATCAAAATTATGAAGGAATTGTAAAACCACATGAGAATGAGATATAATTCCTAAAGCAACTCTTTCTCTAACATAAAACTTGAAATGCACACAATCAACAAGTAAATGTGTATTAGTATAATGAAAAGGACATTTGTACTTGGAGAGAGAATCTTTTAGAATAGGTTTAAAGATTTCGGTCTTAGAATTCATTAACTGAACATACACCTTCTTAGCCACATCTTGAGTATCAGGGTAATCTAAGCAAGGTGTTGGAAGAAGAACATGAAGAGGAGGGTGACGATCATAATCAACCACCTTAAATTGAGATAGCGGGAAGCCAAGACTACACATATCTTGTTTAGGGGATAGATGAACTAGACATTTAATACCGTGTTCATTAACACCAAGCCCTAAACCCTTATAACCTTATTTATCCATCATATTGTATCCTGTAGTGTATATATCTTGTAAAGCTTCTGCATGAGGTGATTGTTTATGATGATCATGAGAAAACGTTGTATAAGGTGGAATAATAGGTTTTGAAGAAGTTTCTTTTCTCTTCCCTTTAATATCATCATGGATCGGATAAGAAGGGGAAGGTAAATCCAAATATTCTTGCACATCTGCATCATCAACCATAGTTTGAGCCCCATCATAAGTGTGGAAAGAACTAGGAATAGCAGGTGGAGAATTGGGAATGGGGATATTAGGAATTAGATTAGGAAGGATAGGATTAGGATTATGAAGATTAGGAACTAGATTAGGAAGGATAGGATTAGGATTAGGAAGATTAGGAGATGGTGTATCATCTACCAAATTCTTCACATAATCCAAAAGAGTAATAAGTCCGCCACATAAATCCTTAATGAAAGTTTTAAAAGTAGGAAGGCTAGTACTAGTCAATCTCATAATAGCATAAGCAAGTGAAACATGAAGAATAAAAAACATAATGAAATGAATAATACTCTCATAAACATCATAGTACGATAAAGAGATGCTAAGAGGAGAATGATAAAGAAAATAGTGACACACCAAAGCATCTTAAAGATCTTCATAGTGAATGAAATGCAAGAAATATTTCTATATTTTGTAGATTATATAGATTTTTTTTGTTTTTGTTTTTGAATTTTAAAATGCAAGAGCATAAAAGAAAACTAATCTAAGCTAATCTTAAGGAAATGAAGCAAAGCATCTAACACCAAAAATAAAGAGTTGTCTATCGCGGGTTCACCAAAATGTAAGATATAAAAATATATATAAAGATATATTTTTATATCTATGTTAAGGGGGAAGGTGGGGGGGGTTGTTTTTATGTGTGGATGTGATGAAAAATGTTGTGGACATATAAAACTAATAAAACATAAATACTTATCTTGAAAGGTAGCAGATCTGGAAATTGCTATTTTTGAGTGTCTGCACCGAGTTTCTAGAAATTCTACAGCCGGATCTGGCCTAGAAACACAAAGATAGAGAAAACCTAGAATTCTTCTTCTTTTATGAGAAAGGTCGACCTTGACCCAAATAAAGGTCGACCTTGACCCCTTTACATCGACCTTGACCTGTGCTGCTTCGACGAAAATTATGTTCGTGGATCCTGAAAGTTTGCCGAAAAGGGTGTTTGAATATGCACTGTAATTCGCTATTCCGCACCTATTTCTACAAGAAAAATGGTTTTTTTGTTCGGATGAGGGGTTTGCCTTGGTCAAAACTTGGTTTGGAATCAACCTTGAAATAGAATTGAAATGGAGAATGCTAGCAAGTAGTAGAAGTAGATCTAACAACGAAGCTATGATATTCGATAGATATGCAATTGTATTTGAAATGTTAACAAGTATGTTAATATGAGAGCTTGGACTCAAAACTAATAACCATAAATGTAAATCAAAACCCGCATGATTGTATGCTTTGAATCCACCTTGAAGGAAGAATGAATAGATCTTGAAGATGAATAAAGGATCTTGAAGGAAGATCACACCACCATGATGGATAGATCTAGGGTTTGAATGATGAATCTTGAATGCTTGAACCAAATCCCTTCAAAGGCTTGAATGCTTGAATCCTTGATCTTCAATGGAGAACTTGAATTTTTGAATGTAGATGATTGCTTGAATGCTTCCTTGATTGAAAATGCTTGCTTGATAATGCTTGAGATCTTGGATGTTGCTTGTCCTTAATTGAGTCATGATGGAAATGAGAGGAGAAAGATTCCTTTTATACTAGTCTAGGGCACAAACTTCTAGAGAGGCCGACATAGGAGAAATACGTTCCCATTAAGCCTATACCCTTGGAATTAGACCTAAATTAAATATCATTTAAGAGTTTACCATTTCAAACCCCAAAATAATCGACTCGGAAGCGGAAAATAAATCTTTCTAAAAACTGACATCCGAAAACCTTTAGAATCTAAAATTTAAACCCTGGGTTAGGGTCGAGGTCAACCTTGACCCAAAAGGTCGACCTTTACCCTAAAGTCAAGAACCTCAGATTCATAGAGTAAGATACAAGAAATAGGTAGAAAGGAAGTGGAAAATGGGGTAGAATAGTGGAAAAAGCCAGATCTAAGCCAAAGACCCAATCAAGACATTTGACATGACCCCAAACCACTTACTTGGAGGGCTAAACCAATCCTAAATGGAAGTGCTTCCATTTTTTGACGATACAATATTCATTTAAATTAATAGAGGAATGAGATTTAATTAATTAAAAGGTTATGGGTTGCCATTAGATTAATTGGACTAGAGCTAATTAATTAGATTAATTTAGCTAGAAGCCTAACATTAATTAATTAAATAATGTAAAATTATTTAATCAATAATGTGAGTAAGATGACTAAATTTAATTAAAATAGTTAATCATATTTAGGTGTCTACATTTTGCCCCTCTTTGAGATGGTGTTTCCAAAATGTGTGCAATAAAACTAGTGTGCAAAGAATACTAAAACTTGTTAAGCATCCAAAAAACTAAGAAATACTACAACATCTATATTAAACAATAAGAAAGAGAGCAAGACAATCAAATAAATCCTAGAAATAAGTGCAAACCTCCCTAAACCAATGAAGAAGCTCCTTCCCACTTTGTAGATTTGTCCAAGCTAATGGATGTGTGCTCAAGATCTTTTCTCAAAACTTCAAAGTGTGTAGATATTTTGGCATTATAAAGTTATGTTTGATTATTTTGGCTCTGAAAATGGAATTATAACTTTACTTGGATGGTGGATTAAAATGAAGGAGGAGTGGACTCAATTTATAGGAAAAGAGAAGGTCAAATAGTCGGTCAAGATGCAAAGATGAGGAGTGCCCAAGATGCATTTGAAGGTGAGCACATGAATTGTGCTTTCTTAAATCTATAGTCTCGTGACAAGTTTCATAAGGAGAGAGCTTGAGAGGAGATTAGGGTTTATGGAGATATGCCATAAAGGAACATCTTGTCTCAAATCCCCAAAGGTCAAGCATTGAGGAATGTGACCATTTTGGGAAGTGGGAAGGATTTTGGAGGATGGGAAGAAGGAATAAAATATTCCTTGGAGGAAACAAATGTGTAAGAGGTGTAAGGGATGTGTAAGAGAGGTGTAAGAGAGATTTAAGAGCATTTAAGGTTGACATAAATGCATTTGGTTAAGGAGTGGGAGGATGTGACAAGAGTTAACTTGGGGTTTGGGCTAGATTTTTTAATTATCATGATTAAGGTTGTGCACATGATGAGGATTAGATTAGGCTTTGACTAAAGGGTAATTAGTGGGCAAGAGAGTTAGAAGGATGACTTAGGTTAGGGATGTGAGGTTAGGTGAGGGTTATAATTAGTAAAGAGGGCTTTGAGTGGACAAGTCGGTTAGAAGGACATGTATGCAAAAGTCAACAAAGAATGCTTTGAGTGGGCAAGTGGGTTAGAAGGATAGGTGTGCAAAATTCAACAAAGAGGGCTTTGAGTGGGCAAGTGGGTTAGAATAATGGGTATGCAAAATTCAACAAAGAGGGATTTGAGTGGGCAAGTGGGTTAGAAGGATGGATTAGGTTAAGGATGCAAGGTTAGGTGAGGGTTAAAGTTAGGAGCCATGTGCTCAAATCAGATTAAATATATTATTTAACTCCAAGTGGGAGGAAAGAGATTTATGAATTAATTTAAATAGATAAATGTATTAATTTAAATTAATAGAGGAAGGAGATTTAATTAATTAAAAGGTTATGGGTTGCCATTAGATTAATTGGACTATAGCTAATTAATTAAATTAATTCAGCTAGAAGGCTAACATTAATCAATTAAATACTGCATAATTATTTAATCAATAAAGAGAATAAGATGACTAAATTTAATTAAAATAGTTAATCAAATTTAGGCATCTAAAATAGGGTCAGAGCTCTTCTTATCAAACCACTTATTCACCATGCTTTGTTTGGTACTTATAGCAGAAAATTCCTTCTCACACTTCTCTTGTAATTCTAGAAACTCTACAATTCTAACCTCTACGCTATAATTTTCTTCAATTTTATGCTGGAAGCTCCACAAAAAATGAAAAAACAAAACCCTTTCCGTATACTAGTTCATAGGGAAAGGATTTCAAGAGTTGCTTTAGGGTGATGGGGTCATCCTATAGAGTGTTCTACTAGTTCTTGTAGAACGCTCTATAGGATCAAATTCTTATTTTTAGACTATGTGCGACCATTACCTTGGGGGTAATAATGAGAGGAATCTTTGAGGAAGATACCATTTTAGAGAGAAAACTTGGACTAATGGTAACCCAGGAAAGCCTTGACATTATCAAAGATAATGGTCTTTGGAAAGCCAAAACATGCAACTATATTCTCTAGGAAATTCATAACTCACTTTCCGTGGCATTCTTCAATGGGGCTGCCTTTGTCCACCTGGTGAAGTAGTCAGTGATAGTGAGGATCCACTTGTGTCTAGAGCTTGATGTTGGATTAATCATTCCTTTGAAGTCTAGACACCATTGAGCCAAAGGCTCTTCTACCAAAATTGGGTGCAAAGGCATAGATGAATTCTTTCTTTTACTAATATAAAACTGACATTCATGGCACCTAGCAGATGAAAGCATGGGTGTCACTAAAAAGGGATGGCCAGATGTATCCCGCGTGAGTTATTTTCATGGTGGTAGTCCATACTAAAAAATTCCCTCTGACCGCATCATTGTGAAACTTGCTTAAGGGCCTTTCAACGTCTTGCTTCCCAACATAGTGGAGAAGCATGCCATCAAATTTTCTTTTGAAAAAAAACACCATCAACTGAACATAAACTAAAATTTTGTAGCCTATAGTATCTTCTTTTATGGGTAGGAAGATGAGGTGGATATCTCCCGCTCTGCATGAACTTGGTTCTATTAGCTACACAATAAGTCTTGGTGGGAGTCTGTTGTACAAGGACTATTTACTTTTGTTTTGTTTGCGAAGTACTCATTTCTTCAAAAATATATTCATAGAGACCTTTACCTCAGATCACCTTGGTTGGCCTGACGTCAATGTCACATTCCATGAACTTCATAATCCAGTTGGATCTTTTCTCAGTAATTTCACCTTCCATTAAGTATTCGCGGATGCTGGGATGTGCAACAAAGATTGTTGTTTTGTTGGGGGCGATGAAGTGCCTAAATTTCTTCAATTCCTTCACAATTACAAATACTTTCTTTTCTACAAAATTATATTTAATTTCATAGTCCTTGAGAGTCTTAGAGTAGAAAGTGATAGTGTGTTCATCTGTACCTTCCTTGTTATTCTATGCCAACACAATAGTGATACTAAAATCACTTGTATAAACATACATAATAAAATCCCGTGACAAATCAGGAGTCACCAAGATAGGGGCAGATGGAATAGAGTCTTTTATCTTTTTGATAACTTCCCTTTCTTTCAGAGTCCACTTAAATTGGAGATCCTTCTTTAGCATTAGTGTAATAGGTCTTACCAGTCTAGCAAAATTAGTGATGAATTTTCTCACAAAATTAACCTTTCCAAGGAAAGATTCCACACCCTTCTTGTTTAGAGATAATGACAACTCCTTGATTGAGAAAATCCAGTTTGATCAATAGCCACGCCATCTTTAGACACCACGTACCCGAGAAGCTTCCCTTGAGGAACTTTGAACATGCATTTCTTGGGATTAAGAGAAATGTCAAACTCCTGACATCTTTGGAAAACTACCTCCAAATGATTGAAGTGATCTTCTATAGATTTTGTGAAAACTGTGAGATCATCCAAATAGATCAAGATGAGCTTATTGGTGAGATCCTTGAAATCAATATCCATAGCACATTGGAAAGTTGTGACAATGTTGGATAAGCTAAAAGGAATCTTAGTATATGAAAACATTTCCCACTTAGTGGTAATTGTAATTTTGTGCTAGTCTTCCTCCTTTTCTAGCTCCTGATTATAACCTAAGAATCCATCAAGGAGAGAACATTTTTGATCTAACCACATATTGTAATATCACATCCATAGATGGAAAGGGGTAGTGATCTTTTAAGGATGCTTTGTTTAGATCGTATAAATCTACACATAGGTGGATGTCTCTGTTCTTCTTGCGGACAATGACCAAGTTGGATACCCATGTGCTATGCTTTATCAGGTAAATGATGCACAAATAAACCATCTTGGTCAATTACTTAGCCATTAGAGACTCAATATTTAGGCTCAGAGGCCTTTAATTTTGGTGGACTTTCTTTGCCCCTTCAATCAATTTAATAGTGTGTTGGATAATTGATGGGTCATAACCTTTGAGATCCTCATACGACCAAGTAATCACACCCTTGTACTTCTCACAAAGATGCATTAGCCGATCTTGATCATGCTGGGTAACATTATTCCCAAGTTTTAGCGCTTTACCTTCTCCAACCTCTAAGTTGTAGTAATCTTTCTCATCCATTGTGAACTTCATTCTGTTTGTGTTAGCATCATCGCAATAAAATATATTTTCAAGGGTGATCAATCCTTTGGGGAGTTTTTTACCTCTTAGTTGGATAACTTGATCCTACAATTTTTTACTATAATTGATCCTTTAACTCTCTAGAACGATGGATAAATGAGGAAATCTTCTCATCACTTTCAAACACTTTCTAGTTTTGATCATTATTAGGGATAGAGGGCCTAACGATAACACAAACCACATCCTTATTTTATAGAAAATATGAAATAGGACTAAAATGGGAGATGAAAGTGGCTAGATTATCCATAATAGTATAGAGCTTTCTAGGAATGACCTAGATATTGAAAGCTTCAAATATTTATATGAGATCCCACTCTTAGTGGCTATAAGAGCACATGAGTACATGCTTGGCCATGATAATGTTGTGTACTTAGTGAACAACCAATTCAGAATCTATGAGAACCTTCAGTTGTTTGATTCCAATCCATTCTACAAGGCTCATCCCATGGATGAGTCCTTTATATTATACTTCGTTATTCAAACAAGGGAATTAGAAGTGGAAAGATCTTAAAGTTCTTTTGCTAGTTGGGGAAGTTAAGAAAATATGAGCAATATATCCCTTCTTACATTTGCCACCATTGCAATTATGTAACCTGGTCCAGAGCATGAAGCTCTTATTCTTTTTGTCTTCTTCTTCAGTAGCGTCATCTTTGGTCACTTGAGGGATTGCTTGATATTCTTCATAGATTACATAAGTTCCAAGACCCATGAAGTAATAGTCTAAGAATTGGTTGGAAAACATTATTTAGGAGAATCGTATCTTTCATGGCCTCAAAATTAGGTATATCCTCACCCTTTAGAAGCTCTTCTAGATGCATTTCCCAGGACTTAGAATTGGTCAAGGCTTCAAAAAATAGTACATGTTTGGCATGTAAAGGCTCAAAGATAATGTTATACTTCACTCTATTCTTATTTCTTAGAATAAGATGTGACCAATCTAAAGAGAGATATCCCGCCTATCCTAGCAGTGAAATCCAGAGAGAGAGAGAGAGAGAGCCCAAAAGTAGTAGGAACCTCTCAAAGCACAGTTATAATGGGGAAAACATACAAAGTAAGCATAAGTTTCCTAATGAATCCTATAGTTTGGACTCTATTTCCATCTAGCTGCATAACTCCTCTACTTAAGGATTCATACTCGAGGCCTAGAGCTTCACCAATTTTCTTTGGCATAACTATGGTACTAGCCCCACTATCTATCATAGAATTATGAAATAATTTTCCATTGAATATCAAATTTAGGTAAAAGGGAGTAGGTTTATACTTCTCTATCTTTCTATTTATGTTGGAAACTCCCTAGTTGACAAGAGTAGTATGAGCATGCATAAGATTTATAGACTCCTTTTGTTTATTGATATAAATTTATCTATCGCCCCTATTAAGACATTCTCTAGTGTAGGTTGAGGCTTCTCCACTCCGGCTAGTGCCTCTTGCAATAATGAATTCTAGCCTTGAATGGTGAGGATGTCCCATACAGACATGCTTGTAGGGACCTTTTTTAATTTTTCAACCACATTGAGGGCGGCGAGCACAAATCACTTTGGCTTTGAATATTTATAAGCTATCATATCCTATGGTTTCATATAGGGAGAGGTGATAGAAGGCCCATTCACAATCTTTCTGGTGATAGGATTTACTTGTTGCATCACTTGTTCGCTAATATTTCTCCTTTTGAAGTGAAGATTATAATCTGATTGCACTTGCAATGCTTTGGAAGTAGATACATAAGCGTCATTAGAATAAATTTTTTTAGCTAACACCACCTCCTCATCTTCCATCTAAGAGATAGCATGTGATCAATATAAATCTTAGTTTCTCTTTCCATAGACATACTTTGCATCTAAGTAGCTAATGAAATAGTCTCAATGCTGGGAGATGCATACACGCTAGGGTGAGAAGAAATACCTTGGGATATTTTCTCTGCCACAATTTGTTGCAAGTTTCCTCATGGGCAATTACACGGTGCATATTCTACGTTATAGGGAAAGCACCATGTGTTTTGAGTATCATCCACCAAGTTGTTTTGGCCAAGGACCAAGTCTCTATTCCGATTCAACGAAATAACTTGCACGGGTGAAGGGACAGTAACCAACTGGTTATTTTCTTGGGGCTGGCTAAACTTTGAGCCTCCATAGTTTTGGTTGTTTTGGTGATTGGGTTTCCCAAACTGATAGTTTGGTAAGGAGACTTAGAAGAGGAGGATTGCTGCTTCTTTAGGTGGATGATCTCATTTGAGAAAGTTCACAGTAGGATCTTCAAGTCACTTACCTCAGATGTAAACATAGTGGGAGAATCTACATTATTAGGATGAGCCATTGAGGTACTAGGTTGTGCATTTGGGTAGTAATAATGTGGTTGGGGAATAGGCACAATGCTTGGTCTAGCTTCAAATGGGGTGGGGTTAGCTTTTAACTCAAGAAATACAAGTCTAATAGGTTTGGGTGGAAGCTGTCCTACATTTATGAGGCTATTTTATGCCCTCACAATAATTGTATAAGCATCAGGTAAAGTTTGTCCGCCCATAGACTAAATCATTATAGATATTGTAGGGTTAGAAGCTTTAAGATATAATACATAATCCATATCAATAGGAGGTTATTTGAGACAACTTTTTTTAAATCGAGTATTACAATCTATAATGGATTCTCAAGGAGCGCTCTTGATGGTGATCAACTTTTTTAGCAATGAAGATCTATCTCCTTGTCTAAAAATAGCTCATAGAAGGGGTTCCCCAATTCATCCCAATTAGAAACTAAATTGGCAAGAAGAGAGAAATACCAATCATGAGATTTTTCCTTGAATGATTCCACCAAAAGTCTCAAGGTCACATCTTGATCTATGATATTACGTTTCATACAGACCTCTGATACATCTTGCAAATGCTCCCTAGGGATCTTGGAATCTTCTCCAATGAACTTAGGGTAGATCTTTGAGTCCTCAAGTAGGTATCTATCCCCATATGGTTGGAGGGGTAGGGGGAACTAGAAGACTTCCAATGTTTCAAGCCACAAAATTCCTAGGAGGATTCTGTGCTATCTGTGGTTGTTACCGAGCTTGAACCTACGATTGACTTTGAGCTTGTTGATGTATAAATTGTCCTCTTTAATGACCAAAAACCAATGGAGGGACAAGAAAATGAGTTCCAAATGTGGTTTTTGACCTAGTAACTGGCCTATGGCCCATGCACCTACTGAAACTTCAAACTATATGAATTTTGGTCCCACTAGGTGTGCCAAAAAAGAACTGTTAATACCTAAAATTTCTTTTAGGTGAACGACCTATGAGAAGCTTTAGTGAATGTGGGACCTGATGCTTAATCACTGAGAAAAATCCTGGATTTTAGAAGTCAGCTCTTCAAATTTTTGTTGAGGGAAAAGGGAAAGAAAATCTAATCCTACTAAGATGATATGCCAAAGCTTTTGGAACACTTTAAATAAATCTAATGCACAAGCTATTCTGAAAGATGGAATATCAAGGCAAAATCTTAGATTTAAAATGAGTGTGGAAAATACACAAATCTAAGAAGAATGATGGGCATAATACATAAAGTAAATCATACACTAACAATCACATAACAAAGAAGAAAATTGCATAATCCATTCAATAATAATCATATATGCATATACTGAAATTAATAACAACACATAAAACATTCACGAAACAAATGAAATGCAACAAAGATCAAAGGGCCAAAGTACGATTGATGTATTGATAATTTCAAATCTTATTATAGCCTTAAGGCTTGCAAAATTTTTCTTCTATTCAAAGTAAAAAGTCTCGTTCTAATCACAACCTCTTGTTATAAATAATAGCAAAGAAAAACAACCATCATTACATTTTACTAAAAATAGTTCAAAGACATGAGATGTGGCAAAAATTAGTGGGGCTGAGACGACGAAACTCGGCCATCACTGTCCTCAAAAGAGGACAATTGGTGCCCAATCCATTAGTGTAATCATACTTACCTTGTCTTCTTTGCAACTACTCCTCATGCACCAAAATGCTTCTATTTCATCAAATATTATGCCAAAAAGGAAAGTAAACCGAGCTCACGAACACAAGGCACGTGGAGCCTTTTGGATGCAAATGGAAGATGCATGACAAAATGGCATTGAAACTCCTTCGAACAAAAGATGAAGCTCATGAAACATCCACAAGATGCCCATGTTCACTACCTATTGTTATTGTTTGATCAGATTTGAGTATGTAATTCTTTTTAAAATTTGATGTATATGATAGATAATCTCTCACTAGAATATTATCTAATCAATGTTCATCTCCAATAGGTATATAAAATTTATAGATAGTTTCTCACTAGAATATTATCTAATATTTATTGATCTCCAATTGATATATAATATTAAATCTCACTATTTAATATATATATCAATATCAATATAATTTCATATGTATAATTCTCACTAATATATAAATAAGACTTTGAATATGTATTTCACCGATATACAAAGAAGACTGAATGTGTATTGCTGCGATTATCAAAATGAAGTGGATTTGATAATACATATATCTTGTATGTCTCATGAAGATGCATACCTCTTCGTGAGACCATATGTCTCACGAAGATTTGTCTCTTCATGAGACATCCCATTAATGTTAATCACAACACAAGTTGATGTTATCAACTTAACCATTGTTAATGATCATCATTACCTTATGACAACCGATATCAATATCAGACCACAACAATGTGAATATTGAACATAATGAAGTTTGGAGATTATTAGATATCGGTCGATGATGTCATTATCAATAATGATAATCACAATTGACATTATCATTATTGTTAATGATCTAAGTTATAGTTGATAATAATTGACAATATCATTTGATAATGATCTCAAACATAGTCAATATCATTATTGATAATGATAATAAAAAACAATAGTTGATATCATTATCAATAATGATAATCATAGTCAATACCATAATTCAGATTCATTTTCAATCGATACCATAATCAACTTTAGGTAATATAATTCATGGTTTTGATCGATACCATAATTGACTATATTATCAACTTAGTAATATTAAGTTGGTATTTTTATCAACTTCATTAATAATTAAATTTGATAATAATATAAACTAATAATATTAAGTTGATATCAACTTTGTTAAGAATTTATAGTCGATAATAATATCAACTATGATATCGATATCACCTTAATAATATTAGTCATCATTAATGATAACTATCATAGTTATCAATGATGATAACTATTATTAGTATGCTAATGAATCTCGATGAATTCTACAAATGGTAAGATCATCATATTATGAAATATATAATCTAAAGGAGAGATATCAAATGCTTCAAGCCAATATGCCAATTAAGCATTTGATTTCATCTGTTAGAATAATCTGACCGAAGCTACAAGAAATAACACCTTTAGAAGATCATCGAGCCACAATAAAAAATTATCTCACCTACGAATGAAAAGACATGCGACACTCTAGCATTTAAAACTGCCCCTCATGAAAATAAACCTCCTTAAAAATCCGTGAGACATCCATGTGTAAAGATTAAGAAAAGCCCAAACCCTCCAACAAAAGGGAATGTTGAGAGTGCTTGAAATACACGTGGCACTCCATCAGGGCTTTTGGAAAAAATAGAAGCATGCCTCAAAACAACGTCGGGAATACAGGTGGGAGATTTCGCATTGCTCCTTCAAAAATGGAAAAATACCGCTAAGGAAAAAATGAGACTAAGGCACTCTACTTAGCAGACTTGTGTAATTTTATTCACATAAACCTTGTACGACATATATATAATTATTCAACAATCAAAGGAAACATGTAAAAAATAATCATTTTATTGAAACCCACGATGACATTAAGATAATAATTTCACAGTCAAATGAAACCATCAACAAAATTGAGATAATTATTGAGATAAGGAACCATCCATGCCATACAAAAATAATGAATTCGGTGAAGAGAAACCTTGAATGACATGGATAAATGGTGTAAAACAAATAAAATTGTAGGTTCAAAGGAGTATATTTCATCATTTCAATGTATCCCTTAATGCCATAAAGATAATAATTTAATTACAAAATGAAACCCTCAATGTCATATAGATAATTATTCCACAATCAAATGAAACAAGTAAAAAATAATTATTTTAATGAAACCTATGACGACATTGAGATAATAATTTCACTGTCAAATAAAATACTCAACGACATTGAGATAATAATTTCACGATCAAATGAAACACTCAATGACATTGAGATAAAAATTTCATAGTCAAATGAAACACTTGAGGTCACATTAAGATAATTATTTCAAAATATAATAAAACCCTAAACTATTGAGGCTATGGATAGAAATAATGAAATGAAAAAAAAATGGAGGTACGAAGAAGCATATTTCATTATTGAACATCCAATAGAGGAAGCAAGATTGATACACATATGTTACTTGGTGGGAGACATTCATGGAGACTGAATGGTTACTGAGCCAACTTCATTGGAGAATGAGGACACCAAACAAAATACTCAAATTTGATGAAAAATTAGGTTTTTAGGGTTCCATAATGTTTGGCGATTCCTCTAAGAGAAGGGATGTACATGCTCGATGATGAACATAATAGGGAGATGGGGAATTAAGTGGTCACCCTTTCCTAATGCAAAATTAAAAAATGTGAGGGGGCGCATATGCCTAAACACTTGTAACTAGGTATTTTAAAAATTTGTAATTAGATATTTTATTTATTATTAGTTGTCTAATGAGCGGTTATTGGCACAATGAGGGTCTTGTATCGGTTGACACTTTGAAATTGTTGAGGTTTTTAGGATTGTTGCAAATGTAATAACACTCCTGATTGTATGTGTTTTTCAAAGGCAACAATCTCTATCTTATTTATTTTGTGGATTAGACATGGATAGACATGTCCCTTCATGGGACATTTCTATTCATTAACACATACTCTTTATATATATATAGTATTTTTGTAGTTTTATTATATTAATTTCTCTAATACAATAATACTTTAGATATATATAAATTTATATCTCATATATAATATATATATTGTCTCATAGGTTTATTCGACTGAAGCTACCAAACATCAACACTCCCTCTTAGCTAGGAAGGATAAACACATGGTTAGATATTACCTCAATGTAATATCAAGTTTATAGAGATATCATCTCATGATATTAGGAGTAATGGCCACAAAATATCAAGTCACATGATATTCACCATGTACTTAGAATAATGGCCTACCAACATCAAGTCTCATGATGTCCACCAAGTACTCAAAAGTTTATAAAGATACCATCTCATGATATTGGGAGCATTGGCTTGCAGAATATCAAGTCTCATGATATTCACCAAGTGCTTAGAGTAATGGCCTACCAAAATCAAATCTCATGATGTCCACCAAGTACTCAAAAATTTATAAAGATATCATCTCATGATATCGGGAGCATTGGCTTGCAGAATATCAAGTCACATGATATTCACAAGGTGTTCAGAGTAATGGCCTACCAACATCAAGTCTCATGATGTCCACCAAGTACTCAAAAAATGTCCACAGGTAATGTGCACTTATCGTAGGAATATACCTATCATCCATCATAAGATGTCTATCACAATAGAAGATCATGGCCTATTTAAGGAACTCAATCCACCATACAAGATGTCATTTATCATGATCTGTTTCAGCCATCATAAGATGTCTATCATGATAGAAGATCAAGTTATTGTAAGATTGTCACCTTTCAATAACTTTAACAAATACAAGTGATAATCATTTGGAAGTTGTCACTTCCTCATGGTGTGCATAGGGGGCAGACCCATTAAAATATGATATCTACCTGTGAGTGATGCGAACCTAACCTTTCGAGAGCATGCTGAAACATTAAAACATTAGTCTAAACTAAGCATGCATCAACATATAAAAAAAGTATTCACATGCCACCTCAGATTGAGCTGAAACGGGAGCACCCTATCACCATTAACCCATTAGGCTAAGCTAAGATGTGAGTTAGAAAACATAAAAATGAAGTAAATCTAACAATACTAGATATGCTATTAAGATCCTAGATGAAATGCTCATTATAACAATGCTTAATATGAAAGAGTGAATTTGGTTATTTTCTCTTGGAAGGGAGGCTATTTATAGATTTTGAGGATAGGCTTGGGTTAGGAAGGGTGGTCACATTTTAGGACCAAGGGCTAGGGTTTAGGACCAAGGGTTAAGCCTTAGGGTCAAAGGGATAAGGACAAAGGGTTGCTCACACATGTAAGAGAAACACTAGGGAAGTGTGCTAGGGGAAAAGGGTGGAAGAAGAGACATATGCTTTCATTAAGAGGATGTGAGATCCATTAATGAGGGTGTAAGGGGTCATTAATGAGCATGTAAGGCTCATTAATGAGGGTGTTGACCCAAACTCAAAGGAAGAGGGTTTAGGCTAAAAGGATTAGGAATCACCCCTTAAGTAGGGTTAGGGAGTGATTAGGGATGAGAGAATAGGTTTAGGGTTTTCTACAAGATATCTAAGGTTTTAGGGATTTAAATAAATAAATAATATTTAAAGAGGGTTTGGGTTGGAAATAATTTATTAAATGATTTAATAAATTTAGGGGGAATAATGTTCAAATTTGATTTAAATTTTTTTGGACAAGGTTGTTTAATTAAATGTCTTTAATTAAAATAAAGGAAGGGATAATAACAATAAAAATTAATTAATTAATTAATTAAATAATGATGATGTCATCATGACTTTTGTTAACTAAAATATTTTTAATTAACAAGTGGATTTTTAGGTGTCTAAATTTTTCCCCTCTTTGATGTGATGCCGCAAGTGGCATGGCATCAAAGACAAGAAAATAAGATGCCCCAAGCTAGAATAGAAGATACAGGGTTGTGCCCCCTTGAGAAAATAACGCAAAGAAGAAACTTTGTGGAATTTTTTAAAAAAGAACACAGAGAGGAAGGAAAAGGATTAAGAAAGATGGAAAAAGGGGGGATAAACATATGTCCTTCCAAGAGAAAAGATGCATGAATGCAATATGATTCTAAATGCAGTATGCAAGATGAAGCTATATGAAGGATGCAAGATACAAGATGCAAGATGCAAGATTAATCTATATGATGCAGGATGATGCTGGATGCAGGATGGGGGATTTGGGGATCTCATTGTGCAAAATGGAGAGCACAACCTAGTTTGATATAGAAATGCTAGAGACTTTCCAAGGTTACTGGGAACTTAAGGCCTTGTCACCAACATTGCATAGGACTGACACAAAAAACAAGCACACAAAGGGTTGCCCCAACATCACACATGAAACCCAGAGGAGGTATGGTGGAAATGATGTTGGAGAAACCAAAAATAGATGAATGACACACAAGAAGAAATATGATAAAAAAGAAATGCCTTAGAGTGTCCTCATTCATAGTGCACCATGATATAAAGGATCATGGTGACTTTGAGTAGAGAACAATGCAGAGAAATTGTAAAAGATAAATAAGATCCAAAGGACAAAATCCAAGACCATAGTGATAACTCCAAAAGACATCCTTTTCCAAGGAGAGAGATTGATGGACTGATGGGGGGAGATTAGGTCAGAATGTGAGGAAGGATACATCCTACATGAACTTTTTTGATTGATGATGGAAGATTAGGTCATACATGAGGAAGGATATATCTTGCAAGGACCCATCTGATGAGGAGAATGCTATGTTGTTGTTGGAAAATGATGAATCAAGGATAATCATGTGAACAAGGATAGTCAAAAAAAGATGTTGCTGAAGTACGAGGCTGGGTGAGACAAGTTATCTGATCATAGATGCTGCAGGACTGACAAGGATATGTACAAGAGGACACGATGATATAGTACAAAAGGAAAGCCCAAAAGATAAACAAAAGATCCAAAGGAACAAATGAAATAACAAGTATCTCACACACCTTTTTCCATAGGTAGGATGATGGATGATGATTGATTTGATTGGTATGATATGAGGAAGGATACATCCTACAAAGACTGATGATGGATTACCAAACTAGGATTCCTATGACAAGAGATAGGTAAGACACTCAAAACTCAAAGGGACCAAGGGATGATTACTGAAGAAATTAGTTGGATAGGTCAAAGGTCAAGATGACACAAGGGATGAATGACACAAAGGATGAGACCTAAAGACACATATGTAAAAATGAACTTAGGTGGAGACACGATTGATGCTAGGGTACAAGACTCAGGATAGGATGTAAAAGAGACTGGGGATGAAACTGATGTTGCAAAGATATGCAAGATGATGCCCCATGAGTTGGGATGGAAAGCCAAGATGGACTGATAGGAAGATGATGGATGATGTGTCCTAAAATGACACAAGGATTTTGGAGGGATGTATCCCAATGATGATGATTGGATTGAGATCAAGGCTTGCCACAAGACTAGGAACAAGAATAAGGATGTGATTGGATAGGTTGATTTGATATTGGATTTTGGGCAGCTAGAGGATGTGGATAGGATTTGTAGATGTTGGAAGATTGATAGGAATATTTAGATATGGATGGGATGACATTGGATTGCATGGGGATAGCTTGTAGCTATATACCAATGACAAGGGAAGTGTCAGGTGATGGAAAGATGGAGGAAATGTTGAGGGATTTGGATAGAGGAAATCCTTAGGGATGTGGATAGAGGAAATGCGTAGGGATGATGATAGAGGAATTTCTTAAGGATACAAATATAGGAATGCTAAGGGATTTGGATAGAAGAATGCTTAGGGATTTGGATAGAGGAATGCTGAGGGATTTGGATAGAGGAATGCTTAGGGATTGGGATAGAGGAACTGCTTAAGGATTTGGATGGGAGGAAGATGGGAATATGGATGCGAGAAAGTCTCCAAGGAATATGTCACCATGGAATAAGATTCCTTTGCATATGATAGTTCATTCATTGAGAGGCATTAGGAGGGGGAATGATAGGATGGAAGATAAGACTACAAGAGGATGAGAAAGGTAGATGGAAGCTAGGATAACAAATGGATGATGGAGATGAATAGTATGATAGGAAGAATGGATGGATAGAGGATGGCATGGCTATAAATTTTTGATAGGAAGATGGATGTTGAAAGGTGCCCAAAATCATGTATACCGGGTGGTCTCTATTTGTTTTATCAAGATCCAAAGGAGGATGGAGGAGGTGAAGTGGATAAGATAAGATATATATGAGAGGAAAATGAGATGGAGGGGGTGTTGGATAGGATGTGCTAGAAGGAATTTCCCCCAATTGTAGAGAGGAACTGGATGGAGGGATTATGCATGAAGTCTTTTTTCTAGGTTTTTATCACGGTACTTGTCCAAGGTGATTGATTGCCAAGTTTTCATAATTTGGATGAATGTTTTTCTCTCTTTTTTCTTTTTTTGATATTTTTCTTGATTTTTCAAAAAATTGACTTTTTTTGACTTTCTTTTCTGATTGGATGTTGGTACAGCCTTATTAGGATGGATGGATTATGCAAAGGCATGGATGGGATGGGGGAGATGGGGGATATGCATGGACTGAGAGATATGATGGTAGAAAGTGTTTGGATGGAATGATGGAAACTGAGCAGGATAGGGGGATTTTGTTAGGACCAACATTGACACATGTTGTGAGAGGGGTGGATGAAGTGGATGGGATGTGGAAGGAACATCCAGATATGATGGAGGAGTTATGATAGGAGATTTTGAGATATAAGGACCCAACATAGATTTAGAAGATGGAGAAGAGGAATGAGTAGTTGTTGGATTTGCAACTTTGGATGCTATTATGGATGTTTCTTTTAGATGCATTGCATCTTTTTTCTTTGGGATCCACATAGTTTTTTCTTTTTCTTTGGTGGGCCTTTGTGGCCATTGGGATGTAGTGGATTTTTATTTTTCTTTGATGGGCCTTTGTGGCCATTGGGATGTAGTAAATTTTTCTTTTTCTTTAATGGGCCTTTGTGGCCATTGGGATGTATTGGATTTTTTGATTGGATTTTTCTTTTCTTGAGCATGTCTTTTAGAGTGGACATGGCAATCTTTGGATCTTTGTGGATATTTATCTTTATGTATTTTTGAGTTGGTATCCAAATTGTGAGGAGCATTAGAAGGAATATGAAGAGGTGTGCAGGATGGAGGAGATATGGATGGAGAGATGTAAGGGGATTGATATATAGGATATGTGTGGATGTGCCTTTGTTGATCCTGACTAATAATGTATGGGATGGGATTTTTATGGTGGGTGTTAGGGAGATGGGATTGGTGGATGAAGGATTGAGTAGGATAAGATGGGGGATGATATTTTGGGATGTAAGGACCCAAAATGGATTTGGTATGTGGAGGATATGTGATAAAATTTTTTGGGACATAGGGACCCAGAATGGATTTAGAGGATGAAGGAGGAATGTGATAGGTTGTCTTGGATTACAATGATGGAGGAGGAGGAATGGTGTTGTATGATTTGGAGGGATGATGGGAAGATGTAATGGTTATAAGCCACCTGACTTATCTATGAAAGTATCATAATCTTTGTGCAAGGATCAATCCAAGAAGACTTATTCAGATCACCTAAATATTTACACTCATCATGTCTATTCCCTTGGATTCTCTAAAGCATGAATGTGACATTTGGGGAGCCTTTGTGATATGAGCATTGAGTCTCTTCTCTTGATCCATAACATGCACATTCCTTGGAAAATCCAAATATCACTTTGTGTGAGGTGAAGGAATACCAGGTTGTGAGAAAATATTTTGATGCTAGCCAAGTTCCTTAGGTAGTTCTTTCTTGAAGTGTCTTTGATTGTGTTGATACCCATGGAAATATATGAGAACATACACTTGATGATTCTTGGATCATTGCAAAACTTTGGACCTCACAAATTCTTATATTCAAAAGGTTTCATTGTCCCTTGTTGGATTGTTTGAAGACTATTGTTTTCTCACACTATTTCTTTCTCTACAAATGTTGAAACTTGGTCTAGAAACACTCTAATTTTATCATAGATCTAAAGTCAAACTATCTAGATTGGTCAAACTTTTCAAAAATAGTGGCAAATTGTCCTTTCTACTATTTTTCCTAGCATTTCCTTGCATGATACAAGTGCTTTATTGCACGATTTCTGCCTTGTTTTGCATCTTTCTCTAGGTTTCATCATATGACAGAATATACCCTCACTATATTATCATATGCCATTGAGAGTTTCATTACACCCAGTGTTGGAGTTTATAGTACGATCTTGTATTTGACTAGTTATCAAACCTAAATATGAAAGTCTCAACATCCATTTTGGTCTAGTTTTCTCATAGCCTCTTTGTCATATGGGTTAGCTCTACACATCTAAAACTAGTTTTCTTAAACTGATTAGCCATTTGATTATGATTTGGTCTATCTTGGCTATTGTTGGGAAATTCATGAAATGCTCTATCTCTTGTCTCATCATTATCTTATCAAAATCAAACTTTGCTACAAGTCTCATTTATCAAGCATTCAGGCCTCATTCTGGGTACCTTGTACTCAGTTTTCCTAGCTACATCAACTTGGTCACAAGTATCACCCAATAGACATTCAAGCCTCATTCTCAATAACTTACACCTTGTTCCAACTACCTTTTCTATCTACTACCTATCCTAGAGAAAAAAGCTATCATTACTGGGATCTTTTGAACTTTGTTTAGTACCCTTGTTACTATCATATTTTCAATCTTATCTTTTCTATGCCAGTTATAACTTGTAGTCATTACCAAAAGGCTACATTTGATTCAAAAGGGAAGGCTATTGATGATATTCCTAGACCTTCCTCTTGCAGTGAACTTCTACATCAAATACCTATCGAAATTTCTATTTATCAATTAATTAATTGTCTTAAGGATCCATAACTCTACATTGATTGCCATGATTAAAACAACATTTCAGCATACAATTGGAGCAACCATAATAAGCATGATTCTGAGTCTTCTTTGAATGAAGAACCTACAAAAGATGAAATTATAAAATGTCAATAAGATAAACACTTCCATAAGGTGATGCAAGCTATTATGAATTAGGAAAAAGACATACACTTTCTACATCTTGCTTCTATGGGTGTAAAGCTTCCTCCCCACTTTAAAGTGGAGCATTTGATACATAAAGAAGAGGAATCTCCTATTAAAATCCTCAACAAACAACTCTAATAATTGTGTTGTGAGATATCGCAACTTAGAAAGGACAAGGAAAAATCCTCCATCAAGTATTCACTTGAAGCTATATGTCCTTTCCCCTTTGAAAAAGGCCTCTATATGCCACCCTTCCCACCCAAGATGGATATTCCAAAATATGAAAAATATGATGGCAGTGGTGATCCCTAGGATCATGTAAGATAATTTTGTGCATTCAGCATGGATTTCATGCATGAAAAAAGCTATTTCATGAGACTCTTTCCTCAGAGTCTTGGTAGTTAGGATATGATTTGGTTCACCTCACTTGCCCCTAACATTAAAACCTTTGACGAGCTAGTTTAGAAGTTCATCTAGCAGTACTCTTATAACATCTCCCACCCTGTTACCATGCTTGAATTATGCAACAAAAAAACAACATGTTGGAGAGCCCTTCGTTACCTTCCTTCATAGGTGGCAGAGGATGTTTTCTAGATAGCCTTTCCAAATTCATGAGACCAAAAAAATTGATATCTTTATAAACACCCTAGTCCCATAAATGAACTATGCTTTGCAAATGCAGTCTCATACCTCTTTTGAAAAATTGGTTGAAGCTTCTATTCACATAGAAGACATTCTTGTTTGGAAGGGAGAAATCGCCCTGCAACATATAGACCATAAATCTTCCTCTAACAATCATCACAACAAGGATACGCATAAATTTTGGATAAAGACTAAGGATGTTATCAATGACAAAATTATGGGTACAAATTCTACATCTACCTCTAGAAAACCTAAGAACCAACATTTAATTTCTCCACTGGTATTTAGGCAACAAAGGATAATAAGAGTACTCAATCGAGCTCTAAACCTAAGGGTAAAAGAGATAGATATTGGATTCTTAGGCCTAAGTGATACTTCACTCCACTTGGAGAGTCACTTGAGAATGATTGAAAGACACTTTTGGCTAATAAGTTAATCACATTTACAGACAACTCAAAGCCCTATGATCCAAAGATTAAGCCTAAGTGGTGGAACAATAACCACTATTGCAGATACCATCACAACAAAGGCCATAAGACTAATGACCGTATGAAACTCAAGAATTTAATCTAGGATTTGATTAATAACAAGACCATTGTGATTGATCCTCCTGAAACAAACAATGATCATAAGGCCTTTCCTAAGTATGAATAGGGGGAATCTTCTAAGACAACAGACAATAAGGTGGGTTACACTTATTGAGATAATGACTATGTGATCCACATGCTTGAGTCCTCTGACCACACTATCAATGTTATCAAGATCAAGAATAGGAATCAAGATGAATATTCCATTAACGTAGTGACTCAACCCCAAGGTAAGGTCACCTTGTGAGGAGGAGGTTCTTCCTCCTCTCCCTCTTCTAAACAACCAGTGACCCAAGGGTCTAAAACAACAACAACAACATCTTCCATGCATAACTATAATATAGTTGATCAGCTTCAATGCATGTTAGCTAACATATCAATTCTATAATTTCTTAAAATCTCCCCTGTGCATTGAGAGATTCTTGATCAAGCTCTCTTAGCGGCTAATGTTCCCAAGGACCTAGACATAGAAAAATTCTAGGCCATAGTCAATCATCTTGCTTTGCTGCACTACTTGACCTTTTTGAAAGAAGATGATAAATCTATTAGTCAGCCTCACAACTACCCTCTCCACATTGATGTTCTTATACAAAATCATAGAGTAAAACACGTCTTGATAGATGGGTGAAATCACAAGTGTTTCCCACTTATTGGGATGAAGGAAATCGGTTTTCCAAAAAAAGAGAGGAAGTTTTAGTGCCTTCGCTCGAAGTACACTCTTCACGCAAAGTGCCCTACGTGGGGTACTTCATGCAAAGGGGGGTCTTCACGTGAAGTACCCCATGTAGGGTACTTCGCATGAAGCCCCCCTTCATGCAAAGCCACTTTTTCGCTAGATTTTTTTATAAATTCCAACTTCCTAATTCATTTTGACCATTTTCTGTTTGAGATTTTGTGGACCCGGGGCTTAGATCGAACCAGTGACGTCCACTACAACATCAACACCTCTTGAGATTTTTTGACCTCTTCAAATTGTTATTAGTATCAAGCACACACATTTTCTCATTTTTTATTGTAAATTATATGCTTTATATTTATTTTAGTTATTTATTTGTTTTAAATGATTTTTAGTTTGTAGAAATGTTAGAAAATCGTAGTTAAATTTTAGAATATGTTAGAAAATGAGAGTAGAATGTTAGAATATATTAGAAAATTGTAGTAGTACTATTAGAAAATCATAGTAGAACTATTAGAAAATGTTAGAAAACATTAAAAAATTGTAGTATAAATGTTAGAATATGTTAGCAAATGTTAGAAAATCGTAACTTAGTATAAATTAGAAAATATTAGAAAACTGTAAATTAGTATACATTAGAAAATATTAGAAAATTGTAACTTAGTATACATTAGAAAATATTAGAAAATTGTAACTTCTAGTATACATTAGAAAATATTAGAAAAACGTGGTAGAATATTAGCAAATGTTATAAAATTGTAACTTAGTATGTTAGAAAAAGATAGAAAATCATAGTAGTTTGTTAGCAAATGTTAGAAAATATTTACAAAACATTAGAAACCATAGTAGAAATTTTAGAAAATGTTATAAAACATTAAGATCTTATATAAATTATTAAAACTATTTGTTTTTAAATTTCTTTTAAAGTTAGTAAATATTAGGAATCTCTCTCTCTCTCTCTCTCTCTCTCTCTAAATTATGTACATATGTTTTAGAGTTACATGTATAAATGTTATTCATGTAGAGTTAGATGTTAAAATATTATCCTAGGAGGACCGAGCCTTAGTACATCCTAGTATCCTTTAAGACACTTAGAGGACCCAACTAGTATACCTTAGGACCCTTTAGGACTCCTATTGTGACATCCAAGGACCCTTTAGGAGGACTATTAGTACACCCTAGGTTCTTTTAGGACCCCTATTGTGACAAAACTCTTGAAGAACCCTTATGATCCTTAAGACCTAGAATATGACCATTTAAGACCTAATAGGACCCCTTAAGACTTAATAAGACTAGATAAGACTTAATAGGACTAATATGACCTATTAAAACCAATCAGTACATCCTAGGACCCTTAAGACCTAATAAGACCACTTACTTGACCTAATAGGACCTATTAATACCAATTGGTACATCCAAGGACCCTTTAGGACTATTAGTACACTCTAGGTTCCTTTAGGACCCCTATTGTGACATAAAACTCTTTAAGAACCCTTAGGATCCTTAAGACCTAGAATATGACCACTTAAGACCTAATTTCAGACTTTAATATAACCTATTAAAACCAATTAGTACATCCTAGGACCCTTAAGAACTAATAAGACCACTTACTTGACCTAATAGGACCTATTAATACCAATTAGTACATCCAAGGACCCTTTAGGGACTATTAGTACATTGTAGGTTCCTTTAGGACCCCTATTGTGACATAAAACTCTTTAAGAACCCTTAGGATCCTTAAAACCTAGAATATGACCACTTAAGATCTAATATGACCCCTTAAAACCTAATTGAGTACTTTAATATAACCTATTAAAACCAATTAGTACATCCTACAACCCTTAAGACCTAATAAGACCACTTGACCTAATAGGACCTATTAATACCAATTAGTACATCCAAGGACCCTTTAGGACTATTAGTACACTCTAGTATTGTAAATTTAAGTATACCTTTATATATTCAAATATTTGTTTCCATTTTACACACAGTTATAACATGTAATCAAGTACTTAATTATTAACACTTAGATTTCACATGTTACATCTAGATGGCCACTCGGGATGCACTTCACACTCCTGATTTAGCAACTATGTTTCAGACTGCTGAGACAAAGATGGCTTGACTTAGAGAGTCCATCCGTACATCTCTACCAGATGGCATATACAAAGATACTTGTATCACTGTATTGAACAGTTTGGAGGAGATGAATGCCAGATTGAGATCCCACTCTTCCTTTACGCCTCAGGTTGTTGATAGCATTTTTTGAGAGTTGAGAGCTGAGGTCTTGGGTGATGTTTCCTTGGAGACATTTCAAAGCCATGTCCCCAAGGAAATCATCAAACATGAGGTTTTCCCATTTTATGAGGGGAAGCCCAAGGTGAGGGCGTATCGAGTTACATGGTGTGTGATTCCTTAGATCGCATGCATGATATAACCTCATTTTATTGTAGCACATGGTCATTATCCTAATAATGACCATATTCCTTTATATTTTGCACAACAATTGTATGCTGAGTTCTATTTGGGACTCAGGGTCAACTATTTAGATCTTCTTGGATATTACAATCAGGGGGCAGTAGAGTTGCAGACCATGATCAGTATCATAGGGCTGATCAAGCTATACATTCTCATAGACAACTGGTTGGGAAGAGGACTCTGGTAGTGGCATCGACGATGGATGCTACTGCAGATAGAGTGGTCATTGCTTCTCAGAGGGGAGTAGTCGACAAGATAGGGGAGATTGCTTCTGCAACCACCTCCATCACTTTAGATATAGTGGGTAGATATATTTTGACTAGACCAAGTCAAACCAGATCATCTTCCAAGGCTTCATCCAGTACTACTTTATGGGCCAGTGATGAGGCATATAGAGCTATAGGTCTTCCTCCACCTAGAGAGATATGAGTGCTTTCTAGATATCATAGTCATTTAGATGTGGCACTTTACTTTTTGGAGGATCTCCTACAGTCATATTCTTATATTGCTGACATGAAGAGGATCCTAGTACAGTTAGCTAGAAATGTCATCGGACTTGTATGAGGTACTGTAGTTCCACCGACACATGACACACCATCTAGTTAGGCACAACATAGTTCACAATACTCTGTAGAGCGCTTTGCATCCACAGATCAGTCTACAGCTACAGAGCCAGGTATATAGGTTGGAGATGCACACATCACAACTGAGGGCCTAGACACATTTGATGAGTAGTTACGTGGGTTGAGTCAGGTGGACATTGGCACTGATGTTGGATCATTTATGGATTTGTTATTGCATCTTGGTGGTTCAGGCTCTACATCACTCCCCTCCTAGCTACACACACCCCTACACTATTTATTACTAGAGAGGTATGATATGATGGTGCAATGCAGTGATGCAGTTTCTATTGCTGATATGATGGTGAAACAGGCTAATGATCCTCCTGGTCTTGAGACCCAAGTATATAAAGTTTTCTTTTCTCCTTTCTAGGACTTTTAGTGAACAATTAATTATAGATGTGTGTATTGATGTTTGTTCAATGTATAATATTTTGCAGGCACAGTTAGTAGAGAACATTACCTCTAGTGTGGGCTCAGAGTATCTTCATATGAGAGATTTAGTAGATGTGACACCTACTAGTGGTCAGGTAAGTTTTAAATATATGTAGGTTTAAGCATGCATGTGTACACTTTTAACATGCATTTATATATTTCAAGTACTTTACATAATATATACTATGCACATGTATATAACCAACTGTAGTATTAAATTTTTAGGGGTCAGTTGCTACTTCACAACTAGAGGATGCTCATGACACTCGGTCAGAGCACATTACCTCTAGTGTGGGATTAGAGAATCTTCATAGGAGAGATTCAACAAATGTGAGACCTACTAGTGGTCAGACAAGTTTTAAAAATATGTAAGTTTAAACATGCATTTATAATATTTTAAGTTTAAATATGTTATTATTATATACATGCATTTATATTCGTAGGGATTAGTTGCTGCCTCAGAGCCAGAGGATGCTTGTGGCAGTTAGTTAGAGGGTCACTTTGTTCGCATGCACCTAGATGAATCCCTAGTTTAGGACATGTTGTATAGATCTTTGATTTGAGACTCATTATCTATGTCATTATTATATGTTTGATATTTTTAGTTTATAATTCGAGACATATATTTATATGCTATCCAGACCTCTAGACATAGATGATTTATGATTTGACATTATATAGATTTATGATGGTTTCATTTGATTAGATGATATGATTTGATTAGATGGTTTTATTTGATTATATGATAATATGATTTGATTAGATGGTTTCATTTGAGTAGATGATATGATTTGATTAGATGGTTATATGATTTGATTAGATGATATGATTTGATTAGATGATATGATTTGATTAGATGGTTTCATTTGATTAGATTAGATGGTTTTATTTGATTAGATGATATGATTTGATTAGATTAGATAGTTTTATTTGATTAGATGATATGATTTGATTAGATGGTTTCAGTTGATTAGATGGTTCCATTTGATTAAATTTGATTAGATAGATGTAGAATTAATATCATAAAAAATAACAAGTTAATACATGTAACTAATGGACAATAAGTATCATAAAAATCATTGAATAATCAAAGCATACATAAAATCTTTAACTAATATGCAATCTATAAAAATTATTGAATAATCAAAGCATACATATAAAACCATACACGTATACAATCATATATATAAAAGCATACATAAAATTCTATATATTAAAACTATTGAACCATCAAATAGGTCCATCATATAACAACAAATTATAGTCCATCATATATTTAAATATATATAAAAAGTATAGTCAATTTAATCCAAAGCTATCAAGTAGGTCCTAACACATGAAATCGGTATACATATTATACTTTTTAGACCAGCACAAGTGGTTCAGACCTTTCATGCAGAACATGTAATATTCTCTCATGATCCTCACTATCTAGTCTCCACTTACGACATCCACATTGAGATTTAACTGTATGGAGACAAATGGAGGTGGAAACTACCAGGTGACTATATTGAAACACCTTATTGTCCGGTTGGTAATAAAAAAAGTGAATACCATGTTGAATTACTTTGATTTTCTTGAAATATGTTCCCTCTAAAACAACTGAACCTACAAGTCACAAATTTTAACAATATAAATTTAAACAAACTAAATTTGAAATTTGTTAAAAGGTTGAAATTTAAAATTTACAAATTGAGTTCAATATATTGATGTAAAGCATGTAAAAACCTATGGGGAACAAAATTCCATCACTTTCTTTAGGTTCAAGTAACTTCGTCCTCTTTGCAATACAACACAGTAAATAATAACCAACTCCTTCTACATTTCCACACTCAACAATCACTGCTAAGACATCTCTTGCACAATAAATTTATATATACATGTGAGATATTAAAATTTACTTAGTTCAATCTATAGATCTATCTATTTATCTATACATGTAGCTCAATGGACCATATTGTTAGCACTCTGAAAAAATTTCATGGCTCTAGCCCTCTTCTTCTGGTCTCTGCAGTTGCTTTTAGGTCTCTGGCATAAACCTTGGTTCAAATTTTTGAAAAAACTAGCCGTTGCATAAAAAACCCTTTGTAATACCCTGGCCCTGCTCTATTTTAAAGTTACTTTTTCAAGCCACTTAAAAACCTTTAAATGCACGTGCTTTATATTTTTGGTCAGCCCCATTTAAATTCTTCCTAAGTTTCTACCCCGACAGCCTTTAATTTTTCCTATAGTCCTCAGCACCTAATTCTTCCCTAAAGCCTAAGTCCCGCGCTTTAATTTTTCCTATCTTTCGGCTTAATATTTCTTGGGCTTGGCTCTCTGACACCATATTGATCCAATGGTTGTCACGAAAGTGCAAGGGATGTGTCAGAGGCTTGTGATCTTATGATGATCGTTGATTCTCTTTCATGACGTAATGTTTCAAAGAAGTGGGACCTTCCGACAAGTGTGCATGATTGAGTGTCTGTGATTGGTCCACCTATTTATGACTAGATATGCTATTAGTGGGACTTGATTTTCTAAAGACTCAGAGGGTTTTGACATTTGTAGTCGATCAATGATTGTCGTGAAAGCACAAGGGATGTGTTAGAGCTTTGAGATCTTATGCCAGTCATCGATGTTACTTTATTCTCAGGTAGTATGTCTTCAGTGGGTCCAATGCCAGGTCAGGTCACCATGGTGCTTTCTCATTGGTTGCGTTAGTGATTTATTGGACTTGTTGTTAGGTGGGCCCAGTATCTCTGTGACCTTTTGATCCTGTGGTTGTCATGTGATCGCATGGAATCTTTCCAAGCCATGCGATCATGCAACGACTGTCAATTTGGAATAATTGTGAAGAAAGGGTGGTGGTCCCAGTGTCAGACGTAGCAGATTTGGTAGAGTCTCATTGGTCGAAGTGGATGATGACATGGATTTGTTAGAAGGGTCCGAGGTGGGTCATGTTTATTTGGAGAGTGGGGCCATTGTTAGAGGGGTCAGTGACGAGGATGAGATCAACAGTTGGCGCTTGATCTCATGGGTTGTGTTAGAGCCATGAGATCTTGTGCCTGCCGTCTGATTTGAAGACTTAGGTGGGTGGGTCTTGTGTCAGGGATGACCAAGTGATTATAGTGAATGATGTGGTGACAAATGGCATAGAGCGGGCCCAGGTGGGGTCTAAGGTCTTAGCGGTTTTGATAATGTGTTTAGCGGCTCTGACAAATTTTCAAAGGTTCGCTCGTTGTGAAGAAAGGTGGTGATGTTCTAAAAAAGCTGGTGGTTCAGTGAACAAGTGTTCACATAATTGCTAAAATATTTGGCGAAGGTATAAAGTATTCTGTGACTTGGAGGTATCCTTCAGTCGCTAGTTCGCTAAGTTTGACTAGGGTCATATTAAGTGATAAATCATAAAGGCCTGCGAAATAAAAGGATCAGACGGTCACGCCTTAAAGTTGATCGAGATTCAAATGTTGACCGCCGATTCACTACTAGCACCATGAACATGACTGTTTGATTTCAAATTCAAATTTTTGAGGGTTTCGTGCGACTAGAGGCACCAAAATTGAATGCAGAAGTGACTAGAGCTAGTAAGAGATGATTTGTTTGCCATTGCAGTGTGGTCCAGGGTGTGCCGTGATCATTTGCAGGGGTCCGTACTGTGTTTTTTTTGCTCGAGGCATGTTGCAGGTGGCCAAAAGGGTTGAAAAATTCAGAATTCCATGATTTGTAGTACTTTCCTAGAGATTTATCATAAGTGCAAATCTTTCTCAGGCATGGCCGACTGGTTTTCATACCCTACATTTAATTTTTGACTGTTTCTAGTTGATTTGGTGGGTGAAACCCTAACCCTAGTCATTTGTAGCTTATTGCAACCTATTTTGAGGATTCCAAGATGACTAGTGGTGGTATATATTCAAGAAAGTAGTATTTTGTAAGTGTGGTTGTTGATGGTATTATACTGATCAAGGAGAGCTTGGATTTTGGGTCTATTTCTATGGCATCTTGTTGTTTGATAATGTATTGATTCTAAAATTTTTAATGAGAATACTTTTGGATTCCAATCTCATGTTTGTGTATGTCTTCTTATTTTGTTCTTGAGCTCATATATGTTAATTTCACAAAGTGGGTTATCATATGGTAAACAAAGAGTATTTTGAGATTATCTTTGAGTTCCTAACAAAGTTAGGATTAAAGTCTTTCAAGTAGTTTCAGTGAGTTCATGGCTAGATAAGGATTTGATGTCCTAATGTGTGAGGGAGAGGGATAATAGGCAAAGCACTTATCCTGAATTCAAGTGTGTTTAAGTTAGGGTTCAGTTGATATATGTTGGTGAGTGACTCTATGCCCTGGTTAAGGCACTGGTCCACTCTCTGGAAGCAGTCCATCATCATCAATCACACACACATTCAAATGATAAAATATTTCAATCAGTTAGTAAAGGATATAGTTGTATAATATTTTGGATTCCTTTGAAGAAGTGAATCAAGGGTACACCCGCCTGAGCATTAAAGATCAAAGTGTAGGAGGATCTCATTGTTGATCCTTGTTAATTGGCCCTCTTCCTTGTAGACTTTGGAGTGGTGATAGAGTCAAAGTTATATTTAAGTTATCCATCAAAGTATAAATCTACAAGTTGAAGATCAAAGGGAACTCCCAACAAATTGGTGACTCTCTGGGGACAGTCTAAAGATAAAGTTTTCAAAAGTGCACTCTTGTTTTCCTATTGTGTTCAATTAAGGGTTTTCCCATCTAGGTGGGTGGCGACTCAAGAGGTTAGGACCAGGGCTATAAAATTTAAAAGATGGACAAAAGGAGGAATACTAGGTCCTTTGTCAGGAAAATCTGGAGGTCACTCTGGAACAATTACCTAGACAAGAGAAGAAGAGTTGGATCAAAAGAAATCGTGAGTCTACTAGTGCTCCCATAAGAGAACAAAGAAATACCAAAGGTAGAGCACCACATGTTTCCTTAAGTGAGGAAGGTTCACAAGAGAGAGTTTGTAGATCAGATGGTGGTCACTCTGAAGATAAATTTTATGATACCCCAGAGGCTGTATTTCAAGACAAGGGTTCATTGCCTGCAGGTCAGGATGAACAAGCCAGAGAGATGGGTTTTGAGATTGATTTAGATCTTGATGAGGATAATTTTAGAAGAGAACCCATGAGACCATGGCAAGTCCATTTCCCATATTAAAATCTCACTGATATGGATGTGTCATCAGGTTCTGATGACATTATGATAGACATGGATGATTTAAATGCACTTAGGTTGCAATTGGTAGAGCAGGATGCCATACATAAGAGGTTACAAGAGGAGAGAGAAGCTGAAAAGGTGAATGCTCTAATAGAAAGATAGTCTCTCCTTAGAAAGATTAATGAAATGAAGGAGAGAAACAAGATGCTTCTGCTCCTAGGGTGTTGCAGCATGATGTTTTTGGTGACCTTGAAGCTCTAAGAAGTGAGTAGGAACGCTTGTTGCAAGACCATGAGTTTGATGAAGAGGGCCTTGTGATCAGACAAGTGCAAAGTTATGCTCCATTTCCTAAGGGTAAGAATGGACATGAGATCACTAGGCCTATTGTAGTTATTAATGAAAAAGGAAAGCAAAAGATGGTGGGTGTCCAAGCAAGCAAACTAGTCACAATACCAGGGATCCCACCACCTAAATAAAATAGGGAGATAGAGATAGAAATAAAAAGAAAAGAGGATGAAGCTCTTGCTCAAGAGTTGGAAAGAGCTGAAGTTGATGCTGCTATTGCAGAGAAAAGAAGAAAGATCTAGTTCTTGAGGGCCTCATCAGCTAATGTTCATGGCCCTTCTGCTACTGAACTAGGTATGCCATCTATGAACACTACTGTTCCACTTAGAAATGCTACTAAAAGTAATCTAATTCCTAATGTATCTACCAAATCATTTGTTGATCCTAATAGATAGTCAAATGTGCAAGTGGGTGGGAATGTAGATAAAAATAATAATTCTAGTGGGAACACTAGTTTAGGATTTCAAAGAAGACCTATGCAATTAGAAGGCTATAGGAAAATTAGTTTTGATGGGATACCATGCTACCCAAATGATTTTCCAAATGATATAAGAGATAAGGTACCTAAATTTATTGTTAATAATGCTATTAGTTGTGAGGAGCATCTTAGGCTATTTGTTGATATGCTTAATGATTATGAGGTAGAGCATGAGGATGTAGTCATGAAATTATTTGTTCAATCTCTAATGGAGGATGCTAGGGATTGGTTTAAGAGGCTTCCTGATAAATGTATTGATACTTGGGATTCCTTTGAGAGATGTTTCAAAGAGTATTATGGTGATAGGCCTAATGCTAGTTACATGTTGAATGAATTCAATACCATAAGGAAAAATTAGAATGAGTCTGCAACTGAATTCAACATGAGATTTCAGAAAGGTATGCATAAGTTATTTCAAGTTATGTGGTTAGATGACAATGTTTGTCTAACCACATACTTCAATGCATTTGATGGAAAGATGGGATACTTGTTGAGGGACAAAGAACTAAGAACCCTTAGAGATGCTTTTAGGATTGCTATCAATATGAGAACAATATGAAGATATCAGGAAAGTTGGGTGGGAAAAGAGATGACCCTAAGTTGTTTGGGGACAAGAAATACAAAAAAGAAAATGATAGGAATGTTGAAACTAGGAGGCAAGAAGAAGATAAATTGGATAAGGTGCTCAATGCATTGAAGGATTTGAAGGCACCTGCGAATAGGAACATTAGTGCTCCTAAAAATGAAAGGCCTTAGTTCAACAACAATTTCAATAAGTAGAATAGATTGCATAACTACCCCTACAACACCCAATGGAAGGATGGAAAGCCTGTTGTCCCTGCTACAAGAGGAAACAATGATAGAGGTGTCTCTGACCCTCTACAAAAAGATTCAATAAATGTCATGGAGGACATACCTTGGTGTGTTGCATGCCAGTCCCCTCATTCTGTAGAGCATTGTGTGGTTGCACATTCTATGGTTGGAAATCAAGATTGTGGCAATGACGAAATAGATCAAGAAGAAGATCAAGATGATGTTGGATGCAACATGGCTACTTCATATCTAGGATATGAAGATGATTTTGATTTTGATGAAGAAGCAGATGTAAATGTAAAGAGGCACAATCAGGCCCTTTTTCATCAAGAGGTTTTTTCTGATAATGAAGACATTGATAAGAAAACATGTAACATGAACTCTTCTTCTGAGCCAGTAAATTTAAGAAGACCTTCTAGAGAAGATATGGATAGGATTACTACAGAAATGATTGCCTCGGTGCAAACTAGAGGCATGGTAGCAAGGAATACAAATGAGAAAGCTACAGGAATGTTATAAAGAGTACCAACTCTAGAGAGCCTAATGAGAACAAATCAAAAGGTGATCACATGGTGAAATTCAAGAATGTAAAAGGTAAGAATTGTGAGCCTAAGGGAGTTGGAGTTGAAAGATTTTCTAGTGAGATTGAGAAACCAGTTAACACAATGGCTAAGAATGAAAAAATGAGGGTGGAAAATACACCTAATGTATCAGATAAGCAAAAAGATACTAAGGCTATACAGATTGAGATTCCTTCCTCTGCTCCTGTTGATATGTTAGCTGTATTGTCTCAAATTATAGTTAAGGTTCCATTGTCATAATTGTTGAGGATCCCTCAACACAAAGATAGAGCTATTGCATGGGTAGATAATATTCATAACAATGATGTTGCATGCAATGGATCTCAGGATAAAGCTTTGAAAGGTGTTGCTGCTCAAGGAATTGTATCTCAAATTTCTCCTATATATTTGGACAGTTCTGTCAATGCTAGCCTTGAAAACATTGATCCATTCTTTTTAAGTGTCCCTGTGAATGGAATGAAATTAAGAAATTGTATGATTGATAGTGGTGCCTCTAATACTGTTATGCCTTTTAAGATTATGGAAAAATTGGGCCTTAAAGTTGATACAGTTCAAGGCAGATGTTGTGCAATGGATCAAAGGGAGGTACCAGTCATTGGGACTATCAATGCAATGCCATATAGGCTGGTAGCATATCCAAAGAAAGAATTAACAATGAGTGTTTTGGTGGTGGACATCCCTCCTCATTATGGGATGCTGCTATCTAGAAGGTGGAGTGCTGCCATGGGTGGAAGTTTACAGTGTGATCTGTCCTATGCCACTTTCAAGATTGATGATCAATTTGTCAAGATTGAATGAGAACCAAGAGTATGCCACATGATTGAGAGAAGTATTGATAATGAAACTACATGTTTTGTGGATACTGATGTTAATGCTTTTAGGGTAGAGATCCATGTACTTGAGGAGGAACCTATTTTGTCACCTATCTCAGTTGAGGTAAGTGTTAATTCTATGAAGGGTGATTTGTGGGTAATGTACTTTGATGGTGCAAGTTGCAAGGATGGAGCAGGAGCAGGTATTTTACTTATTTTTCCTAATGGGAACACCTACAAATTTTCTTTCACATTGAATTTCTTTTGTACCAACAATATAGCAGAATATGAGGCATTTTTGTTAGGACTGAGGTTGGCAAAAAAACATGGAATTAAGTGCTTAAGTGTTGTTGGTGATTCTGAATTAGTGGTGTCCCAAGTCAGGTTAGTATATGCTTCCAAGAACAAAAGGTTGAAACAATATAGGAATGCAGTTTGGGATTTGATTGAACATTTTGATTCCTTCAGTATTGAGTGGAAGGATAGGAGTAATAATAAGATGGCTGATTTGTTAGCCAATATAGCAATCAATCCCAATGATATTACATTTACTGGTATCTCTAAAGTTGAAATTCAGGCTAGGCCTAGTGTACCAGACAATATTGAAAATTGGCAAGTTTTTGATGATGATAATGGTATCTTGAAGTTTATGAGTTGTTAAGATCAGTATCATGGTTAGGAATTTGATTGTTCAGCCTTGGTTGAGTCAGTAGAAGGGAAGGTAGTTGTCTTTGGCAATGAGGTCATTCAACTTAGAACTAACAAGGTGCCCAAGGGGCTTGTTGTTTTGGAGACTATCTTTGATAACCAGGATAGAGTTCAAAAGAATATCAAAAGAGAAGATCATGCTGATCTAGAGGAGATAAACCTTGGAACACATGAGGCACCTAAGAAGGTATACATTGGTAGGGACATGTCTCACAATGTGAGAAAATCTTTGATTGAATTATTGAGAAAATTCAGGCATGTTTTTGCATGGTCATATGATGACCTAAAGGTTTATAGAGAAGATTTGTTTCAGCATATTATTCCATTGAAAGAAAATGCTAAACCTTTCCAGCAAAAACAAAGGCCTATAAATCCCACTTTGGCACCCAATATGCAAGAAGAATTGATGAAGTTAAGGGATGCTGGCATTATCAAGCCTATAAGGCATTCTTCTTGGGTGTTAAATCTTGTTCCTGTTAGAAAGAAAAATGGTGATATTAGGCTTTGTGTGGACTTCAGAAATTTGAACAGCAGCTCATTAAAGGATAACTATTGTCTGCCCAATATGGAGGCTATGTTGCAGAGAGTGACGAGATCAGAATTGATGTCTATGATGGATGGTTTCTTTGGTTACAATCAGGTGATTGTCAAAGAATCAGAACAGTTTAAGACAACTTTCACTACACCTTGGGGGACATATGTTTATGTGAGAATGCCTTTTGGTCTCACAAATGCTGGTGCTACTTTTTAGAGGGCAATGGATGTTGCTTTTGAAGATTTTATTGATGATTTCCTTATTGTCTATCAAGATGATTTAATTTCCTATTCTAAGAAGGAAGAAGGCCATTGTACTCATTTAGAGAAAATATTTGTGAGGGCTTTGGAATATGGCATTTCATTAAATCCAAGGAAATGTGCATTTGGTGTCACTGAAGGTAAGTTGCTTGGCCACTTAGTTGGGAAGCAAGGAGTGAGAATTGACCCTGAGAGGGTAGCAGCTATTGATAAAATTCAGAGGCCAAAGAATATTAAAGGAATTCAGTCCTTCTTTGGTCAGGTCAATTTCTTAAGGAGGTTTGTGACAAATTTTACAGAGGTTACTAGACCTATTTCTAAGATGTTGAAGAAGGGATCTGCAATCAATTGGGAAGGTGAGCCTGATGAGGCTTTCAGGAATATCAAGCAGGCTATCAAAGATGCATCGGTGCTTAAGGCACCTGATTATAGTATCCCAATGCATATATTCTCTTTTGCATCTTTTCACACTATTGCTACAGTTTTGTTACAAAATAATAAGGATGGTTTTGAGCAGCCTATTGCATTCTTCAGTAAATATTTGTAGGCTGCTAAATTGAAGTATGACATAAATGAAAAACAAGCTTATGCACTTGTGAAGGCAGTCAAGGCTTTTAGGTGTTACTTGATGGGGGCAGTTGTGATTGCTTTTGTGCCAACTGCAGTTGTGAAGGATATTTTCTCACAGCAAGAGGTGTCTGGGAGAAGATGTAGATGGATCAATAGGATCCAAGAATTCAACATTGATATCCAAATTACCAAATTGGTTAGAGGACAAGGATTGGCAAAACTGATGGCTCAATCCAATCTTGATGCTAATCAGATAAATCAAGCTGAAATTGATTATACATGTGACATGGATGATTGTATCTGGTATCAAGATATTATCTACTATTTGAGAAACATGAAATGTCCATCAGACATGGATGACAATAAGAAGAGGACATTGAAATTATAGGCCATCAAGTATGTAATTGTGAAATGTAAATTGTATAGGAAGAATTTAGATTGCATACTTTTGAAATGTGTGGATGAGAATCAAGCTAACAAGTTGTTAAAGGAAATGCATGAGGGAGTTTGTGGTGGACATTATATGGGTAAAACAACTGCTCATAAAGTCTTGAGAGTAGGATTCTGGTGGCCCACAATCTTCAGGGATGCAGAGCAATTGGTAAGGAGGTGTGATGCTTGTCAAAGGTTCTCTGGTAAGCTTAAATTTTTAGGTAAAATGCCATTAAAACCAGTAGAAGTAAAAGATCCTTTCCAACAATGGGGAATTGATTTCATAGGGGAGATACCAAACAAGTCAAGTGGGGGACATTCCTGGATACTAGTTGCCACTGATTACTTTACTAAGTGGGTAGAGGCTATACCTACAAGGAATGCAACCAGTAGGGTGGTAATTGATTTCTTGTTGAACAACATTGTTACAAGGTTTGGTTGCCCTGAGAGAATAGTAAGTGACAATGCCATATGCTTTAGGTCTCCTGAATATAAGGACTTCTGCAAAGGTTTAGGAATTTAGATTTCTAATTCTTCACCTTATCATCCACAAGGAAATGGTTAGGCAAAATCTACTAATAAGAGTTTGATTAAGATCCTCAGGAGGATTCATGAAAAGAATAAAAGGGCATGGAATTCAAAACTGCCATTAGCTCTATGGGCTGATAGGGTGACTATGAAGAGGGCAATTGGTTGTGCACCATTTGACCTAGTATATGGAATACATGCAAGAATGCCTCAAAATAATTTATTGGAAATGTATAAATTTGTTCAATTATATGATGATGACATAGATGATGAGATGTAGTTAAGGATTGAGGACCTCATTAGGTTGGATGAAACTAGAAGAGAATCAGTTGCAAGAAATGCCAAATTGCAGTTGCAGGTTAAGAATTTGTATGACAAGAAGACTGTTGAAAGAAGGTTTGAGCTTGGTGATTTGGTGTTAATTTGGAATGCCAGATTGGAGGATAAAGGAAAACATGGTAAGTTTGATCCCATCTGGCTAGGGCCATATCTAATTCATGAGAAGTGGGGCCAATTTTCATATATTGTGAAAGAATTGAATGGTGAAGTTTGGGAATTGCCAGTTCATGGACAATTCTTGAAGAAATACTTCAATTGAAGGTATTTTGTTTTCCATGAACAATAGTTAGGTTTGTATATTTTGTACATTCTCTAAATAAGTTTCTTGCCCCTATCCTATTTTGTCCTAGTCTGTGGGGTTTTGGTCCTGTTGCTCTTTGTTGTCAGTTTTCCAGTGGGATGGTCTGCTTTAACCAGTGATTCTAGATCCTTGTTGTGCCTGCAGGAGGCACACATCCCTAGATAGAGCCACTATTAGCACTCTAAAAAAATTTCATGGCTCTAGCCCTCTTCTTCTGGTCTTTGTAGTTGCTTTTAGGTCTCTAGCATAAACCCTGGTTCAAATTTTTGAAAAAACTAGCCGTTGCATAAAAAACCCTTTGTAATGCCCTGGCCCTGTTCTATTTTAAAGTTACTTTTTCAGGCCACTTAAAAACCTTTAAATGCACATGCTTTATATTTTTGGTCGGCCTCGTTTAAATTCTTTCTAAGTTTCTACCTCGACGACCTTTAATTTTTCCTATAGTCCTCAGCACCTAATTCTTCCCTAAAGCCTAAGCCCTGTGCTTTAATTTTTCCTATGTTTCAACTTAATATTTCTTGGGCCTGACTCTCTAACATAATCTTGATCCAATGGTTGTTGCGAAAGTGCAAGGGATGTGTCAGAGGCTTGCGATCTTACGACGATCGTTGATTCTCTTTCATGACGTAACATTTCAAAGAAGTGGGACCTTCCGACAAGTGTGCACGATTGGTAGTCTATGATTGGTCCACCTATTTATGATTGGATATGCTATCAGTGGGACCTGATTTTCTAAAGACTCAAAGGGTTCTGACATTTGTAGTCAATCAATGGTTGTTGCGAAAGCACAAGGGATGTGTCAAAGCTTTGAGATCTTACGCCAGCCATTGATGTTACTTTATTCTCAGGTAGTGAGTCTTCAGTGGGTCCAATGCCAGGTCAGGCCACCGTGGTGTTTTCTCATTGGTCGTGTCAGTGATTTGTTGGACTTTTTGTTAGGTGGGCCCAGTATCTTTGTGACCTTTTGATCTTGTGGTTGTCATGTGATCACATGGAATCTTTCCAGGCCATGCGATCATGCGACAACCATCGATTTGGAATAAATGTGAAGAAAGGGAGGTCATCCTGGTGTCAGATGTAGCAAATTTGGTAGAGTCTCATTGGTTGAAGTGGATGATGATAGGGATTTGTCAGAAGGGTTTGAGGTGGGTCATGTTTATTTGGATAGTGGGGCCATTGTTAGAGGGGTCAGTGACGATGATGAGATCAACAGTTGGTGCTTGATCTCATGGGTTGTGTCAGAGCCATGAGATCTTGTGCCTACCATCTGATTTGAAAACTTAGGTAAGTGGGTCCTATGTCAGGGATGACCGAGTGATTGCAGTGAATGATGTGGAGACAAATGGCATAGAGTGGGCCCAGGTGGGGTCTAAGGTCTTAGCAGTTCTGGTAATGTGTTTAGCGGCTCTGACAAATTTTCAAAGGTTTGCTCATTCGTGAAGAAAGATGGCGATGTTCTAAAAAAGCTGGCTGTTCAGCGAACAAGCGTTCGCGTAATGGCTAAAATATTTGGCGAAGGCATAAAGTATTTTGTGACTTGGAGGTATCCTTTAGTCGCTAGTTCGCTAAGTTTGACTAGGGTCCTATTAAGTGATAAATCATAAAGGCCCTTGAAATAAAAGGATTGGACGATCACGACTTAAAGTTGATTGAGATTCATATGTTGACTGCCGATTCACTGCTGGTGCCATGAACATGACCGTTTGATTTCAAATTCAAATTTTTGAGGGTTTCCTGCGACCAGAGGGACCAAAATTGAATGTAGAAGTAACTGGAGCTGGTAAGAGATGATTTGTTTGTCATTGCAGTGTGGTCCAGGGTGTGCCGTGATCGTTTGCAGGGGTCTGTACTATGTTTTTTGTGCTCGAGGCATGTTGCAGGTGGCCAAAAGGGTTGACAAATTTGGAATTCCATGATTTGCAGTACTTTCCTAGAGATTTATCATAAGTGCAAATCTTTCTCAGGCATGGCCGACTAGTTTTCATCCCCTGCATTTAATTTTTGACTGTTTCTAGTTGATTTGGTGGGTGAAACCCTAACCCTAGTCATCCGTAGCTTGTTGCAACCTGTTTTGGGGATTCCAAGATGACTAGTGGTGGTATATATTCAAGAAAGTAGTATTTTGTAAGTGTAGTTGTTGATGGTATTATACTAATCAAGGAGAGCCTAGATTTTGGGTCTGCTTCTATGGCATCTTGTTGTTTGATAATGTATTGATTTTGAAAATTTTAATGAGAATACTTTTGGATTCCAATATCATGTTTGTGTATGTCTTCTTATTTTGTTCTTGAGCTCATATATGTTAATTTCACAAAGTGGGTTATCATATGGTAAACAAAGAGTATTTTGAGATTATCTTTGAGTTCCTAACAAAGTTAGGATTAAAGTCTTTTAGGTAGTTTCAGTGAGTTCATGGCTAGATAAAGATTTGATGTCCTGATGTGTGAGGGAGAGGGATAATAGGCAAAGAACTTATCCTAAATTCAAGTGTGTTTAAGTTAGGGTTCAGTTGATATATGTTGGTGAGTGACTCTATGCCCTGGTTAAGGCACTGGTCCACTCTTTGGAAGTAGTCCATCATCATCAATCACACACACATTCAAATGATAAAATATTTCAATCAGTTAGTAAAGGATATAGTTGTATAATATTTTGGATTCCTTTGAAGAAGTGAATCAAGGGTACATCTCACTTGAGCATTAAGGCTCAAAGTGTAGGAGGATCTCATTGTTGATCCTTGTTAATTGGCCCTCTTCCTTGTAGACTTTGGAGTGGTGATAGAGTCAAAGTTATATTTAAGTTATCCATCAAAGTATAAATCTACAAGTTGAAGATCAAAGGGAACTCCCAACACATATAATGTAAAATATATATACTTACCAATTTTGACCAATCTTGAGATATGATCGTAATCAGTAGAGATCAAAGGAACATCATCAAAGTTTTCATCTTCATCTCTATCAAATGCATCAATAACAACTATTGGCACTAAATTCCATGCACCTACATATCCATAGTCTTGATTGATGCATTCCTCATAATTGTCAGCAATGTAGTGACAACAAAAGCATGAGTAGTCCATAGTGTTCAACATCCAATTGCGACAATTCATAGTCATAACTAAATGCAAAGATCACATCTTTTCTATCGTATTACAACCATGCATAATTTTTCTATCCACACCTAAACAAATGCATATATAATACATTCTATAAATATAATTTGAATAAAGAATACATAAAAAATTTGAACACTTGAATAATTTAAAAATGTGTGCATACTTTTATCTCCCAAAATTTTCTATGTGGCATCGCTTGAGTCAATTCTGATGACATGTCATTCTCATTTGGTGTGAAATGTGTCTTGCACCATTCAACAACATCAGGCAAATTTTTTTATATGAACTCCCTTATAATTCATTTGATACTTTCGTAGAGCACGTTTGATGCAAGCTCCAACATCATCATGTTCACCTTTTCCATTTCCACTCTCAAAGAAACTCCAGACATGTGGTATGTTTTGATTACGATGATATCTACATAGTGCATAAAATGGTCTCGATGATTTAAATTCTATAGCACATCCATCTGACCAAACATAATGTTTATTAATTTTTATACCTCTTTCTTTCAAATTTGCAAAAAAAATCTTGAAGCATTGTTCTACATAATGAATGTCAGGTTCTCTATCATCACTTATATAAAATTGATATTCCTTCTTGATGACCCATGCTTCAAATGTGCTTTGAATACCATCCAAATTTAATTGTGTGTGTCGATAACACACATGTACCTATAATAGTAATTTTCTCTAAAAAATAGTATTTCAATTGAATTTCTTTTTGATGAACAAAGGAATAGTTCTCTGCAAAATCAACAAATGATACAATAGTTCCAAGTGGGAAATTGTCTCTCAGCGTTTGGAATTGTTGTGCTTGCCACTTTGAAAAAAAAACATGATGAATGTAGGGTTGAATCAATTTTTTAAATTTGTCCATAAATAATCCAACATTTATATCCTCTTCAACATATTCTAACCTTTTGGATTTTCTTTCCCAAATTTTGTTTTCATTCTTTACATTTTTGTAACTCTTGCAATTTACCATCTTTGTTACATCAATATTTTTGTTTTTCAAAGGAAAAAGAGACAAATCAACACATGTTTGACATATTCCTTTTATGCAATTTATTTGTCCAGCTACATCATCTCTTTTGTCACATAAAATGGATGAGATGAACTCACTTCATCTAGTAAGAGGAGCATTTTCAAAACCATAAGTGTCTTCTACAAAATTTTGAAAAACTTGATAGTGGAGATCAAATTCAATATGATAACGACACCAACAAGTTTCAAACACTTTGTTTGTCTTGATATAATATAGCTTCAATATTTCAAACAATGTTTGCCCAATCTTTATATTAGGATTTGAACTACAAAATGACACATACATTTCATGTTGTGTTGTTTCTCACCAATGTTTCATATGATATTCATATTGATTAGTTGAAATTCTATGTCTGATAACATCTCTACTTTTTGATGAAGGATGTGTATTATCATTCCAAAATAATGTGACCAAATTCTTGATTCCTCCATCAACCCTATCAGAACGAGGAGCTCTACACATGATTTCCCAATTGCCTTCCAAGGTGCTATCATCCATAAGTATTCTCCTATTAACATATCGTGATATTATTTTCCTACTAAACCAATCCGAGATGAAACTGAAGATATCTATCTTTTTCAAAGCATAGTGTTACCTACAATGGATGTCAACATAAATTTTCCTGTAATGGTCTTATCTTTAGTTCGAGATTGCTTCCCTATCTAGTTCAAACATTTCCTAATATTTTCAGTCATATCAGTTTGCATGTTAGCAACTTTTCTCTTCTTTGATGTTGTGTCTATACCCAATAATTTTAATGCCCCTTCCAAATTTTTGTTTATAAGTACAACTAAAAGCAATTGGGCTTGTTCAAGTGTTTCAAAATGATCAAATTTAGCCAATATTTCTCTTGCTATCATATTCATTTATCTCTTCTTAGCAAGACTTAAGGGTTGAACATTAGCAAGTGATCTCAAATTCTCCACATCCATTGTAAGTAAATGATCTAAGTTTCTATAATTAATATTTCTCTTTATAGTTTGAGCTAAATTTAAAAGTTCATCCATACCAGTAGGAGCATGTGATCCTGACCCTTCTCCAACATCAATTGCTTAAGCTTACATAGGGAGTGATCCTGACCCTTCTTCAATGTGAAATTATTCGACTTGACTTGAACCTCCTACTTCAACTTGTCTTTTACATTCTTTAGTTTTATGATAATATGTCAATGCAGCTTCATGATTTCTTTGTTTAGTACCAGGTGACCTTTTTCTAGCAGATTTACTTTTTCTTCCCTTCTTTTTCCCCATTTCTTCTCTCCAAAAAATTTCTTCCACAAGATCGCCAATAAAAATTCTCTTCTTCAAAAAATACTTCGATCTAATATTTCTCCTCTCCAAAATTATGCCTTTGAAAAAGATAGAAATAACAATCCTCCTCCAAAAAATGCCTTTGTAAAAATTGATCAATAATGGAAAAAGAAATAGAAAAAGTGAATTAATTTATTGCAATTTGGTGGAGAATAAAAATAAAATGTTTTAGTTTTATACCATTCTAATTTTTTTTACAAAACAAATTCATAACTAGCCGACCTAGTTCACTCGAAGTAGGCTAGGAAAAATTCTAACAGGGTGTTTCTCACTCAAACTTTTCACATGAGGGTCTTTGAGCAAAGAGCCTTCACATGAAGCCCCTCAAGTGCCTTCGAGTGAAGAGGGTCTTTGCTCGAAGACCCCTAAATGAAAAATTTTCCCTCATAAATAAAGTAAACTACAAAAAAATGGCCTTTCAAGGCCTGGAACATGGACCAAACAAGATGGTTTTTTCAAACATACGATGTCAAATGATGCTATTTGGAACAAGCTTTCTAATGAATATAATTTTAATACATATTGAGTTCATTATCACTTTTAAATATTACTTTAACTAAACATAGGTTGTTTGGTCATTCAATAACCTGTCTCTTCAAGACTTTGGGAAAAATAGTAAATTACAAAAAAATAATTATGAAAAATATGTACGAAAAGAATATTTGTGTTACCTTTCTATAAAAAAAATAAAAAAATGAATTTCGATATACATAGATCAAGTTAGAGTGATCCAAGTGACATTATGTCTAAATTACAGTTACTGTCACTTCAGAACTTAATAAACTATGAAATATTGACCTAAAATGAATGAAACCAATTGCATCCTTTAGATATTGAAGTTAAAAATATAATCTCAAAAGAATTAAATTGTTATCATATTTTCAAAACAATTTATGTTGATCCAAGTGACAGTAACTCCTTACAAACATAGTTTTTTCACAAACCACTTTTCGAAGGAGAAGGAAAAATGAATTTAAATGAATTTTAATTTAAAAAAAAAACATTTAGAAACTAGAAAGAAAATTCTAAAAGACTCTAGTTTACATCATCTTCAAATTCGTAATAGTTTTGTAGCAAATAGGTGTTTGAAAGTGAATTTTCTCTCAGAATTTGATCTCTGTGTCAAAGTTGGCCAAAAAGTGGGACACACTATTGTGGGACCACCCTAGGAACCAAAAATGAACCAGAAAGATCAAACAAACCCAAGTTTAAGGCCTTAAACATGCCCCCTATTTCCCATATGAGTAAAAATGTTAGGTTATTTTATGGTTTTTACTTGTATGAGTCAGGACCAAGGCTCATACGAGTATCCATGACTCCTAATATGAGCAAACATGTTGAGAAGGGTTGCAAAAGGCCAGAAATAGATTGTAGAAGGCCAATACAAGTCAGTATAGGGTCTAGTATGATATTAAAGGGGTTGATACAAGAAAATAGGGCCAAGGGTGTTTACTCATACTAGAATCCTCACTGGGCTGTAAGAGAGCTTCAAAAAAGTGAGTTTTTATTCAAAAAACCCTAAAAAATGCAGTTGAAGAGCATGGTGGGGTCCTACCGGGCATGAAAAAATGTGAGTGATGCAAACCTAACCTATCAAGAGCACACTAAAAAATTCAAACATTAGTCTAAATTAATCATGCATCAACATATAGAAAAACTATTCCCAGACCACCTCAGATTGAGCTGAAATGGGAGCACCTTATCACCGTTTGATTTTCTCATATAAGAGGAATGTGGGTGTGCTCTCAAAGAAAAATGAGCATGTAACCAATGCTATTTAGGGAGGATTAGGATCATTTTCAATCCAAAGATACCCCATAATGGCACAAAATCAGGTATGGAGAACCTGTTTTACCCCTAGGGTTCCAATGGTGCAAAAGGTGAGATGGAGATTTTAGGCTAATAATGAGGATGCAAGCTTGATTTTAACTAAAATATGGATGTGATTTGATGTGGAAATGATATGAAAAGCTTGAAAATAAACTAAGTTAATCCATTAGGCTAAGCTAATATGTGAGTTAGAAAACATGAAAATGAGGTAAATCTAACAATACTAGACATGCTATTAAGATCCTAGATGAAAATGCTCATTATAAAAATGCTTAATATGAAATAGTGAATTTGGTTATTTTATCTTGGAAGGGAGGCTATTTATAAATTTTGAGGAGAGGCTTGGGTTAGGAAGGGTGGTCAAGGTTTAGGACCAAGGGTTAAGCCTTAGGGTCAAAGGGATAAGGATTAAGGATTGCTCAAACATGTGTGAGCAACACTAGGGAAGTGTGCTAGGGGACAAGGGTGGAAGAAGAGACATAGGATTTCATTAAGAGGCTGTAAGAGCCATTAATGAGGGTGTTGACCCAAAGTCAAAGGGAGAGGGTTTAGGCTAAAAGGGTTAGGAATCACCCCTTAAGCAGGGTTAGGGAGCGATTGGGGATGAGAGAATAAGTTTAGGGTTTTCTAGAAGATATCTAGGGTTTTAGGGATTTAAATAAATAAATATCTTATTTAAAGAGGGTTTTGGTTGGAAACAATTTATTAAATGATTTAATAAATTTAGGAGGGAATAATGTTCAAATTTGATTTAAACATTTTTGGACAAGGTTGTTTAATTAAATGTCTTTAATTAAAATAGAAGAAGGGATAATAACAATAAAAATTAATTAATTAATTAAATTAATAATTAATTAAATAATGATGATGTCATTAGGACTTTTGTTAATAGTTAAAATATTTTTAATTAACAAGTGGATTTTTAGGTGTCTACTCTACCATGCCTTAGTGTAGAGGGTGGAAATAAGGGATTTCACCTTGAACTTCTCTCACAGAGAAGAACTCATTGAGAAGATATCAATCCGTTGATCTTTTCATCTAAGACTACTTAATATAACCTTGTTAGACTCCCTCTGAATCTGATTTCAATATTCTAAGCTCCTCATCCAAAGTTACCTTAGAAGAGTCAGACTCCCTCTGAATTTGATATCAATCTTCTTTTTCCTGCAAGAGCATCCCCAAAAAAGATCAATGAAAATTGCTCTTATAGTACATATAGAAATAAAAATAGATAAATTAATATTGAAGGATAGTAAATACTTATTTGAGCATAAAAATCCTTGACACAAGTTACTTCAATGAAGGTCCATATACATAAAATCAAAAAAAACCTTCTCAGATTATTTGAAAGATATCTCCCATTTGAATCATCTTCCCACTAAGGATGATTCAAATGGGAATGTATCATTGGTTACTATTCTCCCCATAATGTAAAATTCCCACTCTTATATCATTGAACAATTATTATGTCTTGTTGTGAAATGACTTGATAGCTCCAGGAGAGGTGACACTCTATAATTAAAGCTTGCTTTCTAGAAAGAGACACCCTTATTTGAATACATGCTTATTCTGTGTGGAAAAAAGTCTACAACACAACTTCACTCACTGTATTTCACATAGACTCGTACATAGTTGGTTATAACTTTTGAACCTGACACTTTCTCGCCAATCACTCTAGTGAGATTCTTTAAAATTTTTTTATCACAAACATATCCAAAATTCAGCAAAATCCAATGATGTATTTCTGAGATATGGTCCCCATAACGAGATTGTATTTTTTGAGACAGTCACACATTCACCATCAAAAAACTACTCTCTTACATTTGCAGCTTGGCTCTGATACCATGTTGAGGTTTTTAGGATCGTTGCAAATGTAATAACACTCCTGATTGTATGTGTTTTTCAAAGGAAACAATCTCTCTCTTATTTATATTGTGGATGAGACATGGATAGACATGACCCTTCACGAGATATGTCTATTCATTAACACATTCTCTTTTAATTAATATAATCACACACACACACACACACACACAGACAATATTTCTAGTCTTATTATATTAATTTCTTTAAAACAATAATACTTTAGATAAATATAAATTTATATCTCATATTTAATGAATACATATATAAATTATATCTCATATATAATAAATACACACACACACACACACACATATATATCTCTGTGTGTGTGTGTGTATACATAAATAACCATATTTTTGACCCTTTTGCACATAACGACTCCTACAACATGCATTGTTAATACCTAGAAGTCGAAACCTTAACTTTAAGCAGTTAAGTTGCATACAAAGACAACAATTTTTTTATTTATCAAAATCTGATATAATGTTTAGGAGATATAATCACACAAAGGTAGCTACTCTAGCGGGTAGTGGTGCCTTTCCCCTAACTTATATAGTTTAAAAAAAAAAATTTATATCAGCCTATTTCTAGCTATTCATTGAAAGTACATTTCATATATATTTCTATTTCTTCTGATAATTTGTGTAAAATCTATTTTTTACTTTTTTATTAACAAAGATGAAAGTAGAGATGCACTCTTCAAGGAAGGCTAATTAAAATCATTTCACTTTTAATATGTGGATAGCCACACCACATTTGTACCTATTCCACCCACACAACTTTGACATGGTACCATCCTCCTCGTTACCACTACTACCACCTAAATCACCTCCATCTCCAAACACCGATGATTTTGGAAAACTGAAATATTTTAAATTAGGTAGACACCATAGGATGTGGCTATCCTCCACATACAAAATGGTCTTTTGAAAATGTGGAAAACACAACAAAATTTTACAAAAAAATTAGCATATGATCTTTATCTCTTGTGTTGTAAATCCATAAAAAATCTACAAAAAATAATGTGTTTTTGATATTTGTAGATTTTTTTTTTCTTCATCTTTTAGTGCATTATGTATGGAAATTAGCCAACTTGGAAATTTAGACCAAAGAAATATTGCAAAATAAATGACTAGATAAGTTAATGATGGGGAAATCAAACATTACCAAGAATGCATAAGTAGAGATAAGAGAAGCTACTATGAAATTCCACCAAAAAATCTACAAGGAAGAAGAAAAATATAAAGCCACTTCCTTAGAGTCTACTCATCTACAACCGAGAACATCTTCTTGACCTACATATCCATATACAACTTCATTATCCAAAACATCACCTACAAAGTTTATCAAGGACTTCTTGGCTCAACAAAATATAGATACATCTAGTAACCTCACCATAGCTACTCCAATTTCCACTTGTAGGATCTTCAGTAAATATCAATATAATTCTAGCCCTACAAAAGTTTCAATTATGGGACATGTAATATCAAACAAAAAGATAGGAAACATTGAAGCAACATGTGGAGATCTCAAGCAAATTAGAATAAATTGTCATGTATCTTTAGGAAATAATTCTTTAACTACAAGGTGGCCCATCTCAACTGTTGGTGGTGCAACTAAAAATATTGTTAGATGGCATTGTAAAAGACATCCAAATGTCAAAGAAGACAATGTGGCAAAAAATTCAGACCAATATGCAAACAATAAGGATGGATGATGAATGCAAGAAGCATTCCATGACCCATTCCACTCTAGAATCCCATGTAGCACACCAAAGAATATCAAGGGTAACACTAATACTTTGTACTATTTTTTTTACAACAACTAATAGTGATATCTCCTCTCAAGTCTTATATGGATCAAATTGAGGTGTAGATACTTTAAATAGTCACCATATATGATGCTCTTTAGGATGGATGGACAATCCTTTGTAGAAATTGAAACTTTGCATTTATACTTTTAAAAATTCCAAGACCAACAAGATAGATCAGGTAATGAATTTAATCAATAAGGGGAATAAGTGAGTTTGAGGTTTGCACATATTATTGGAGTGCTACAAGAGGCCCAACAATTAGCTCAAAATATCCAAATTCCTAACATGCCTTTGTAGGAAGAGCATTTACTCCTATGGATTCAATTTTAGAATCAACAATCAAAACAACCCAAAATACAATGGGAAAACACATATTTTTAATCTAAAGGATATCTACTAGGGTATTATTCTTGTATAGTAGAGTTGACTTGGGGATGAGCTAACATCTTAAAAGGGAGGATGGTATTGGTAGGAAAGTCCAATAGGGTAGACATAGTTAAGGAAAAACCTACCACACTTTACTAGAAAATACTTTTGTAGATTAAGATTAAAAAGGCCTCACCTAAAATAGGGATATAATATATGAGTCATGCCCTATCATATAGATATGTGTATATCAAGATATATGTGTAATAGAGTGTATATGTATATGTAAGAATATAAATGCCTATATATAAAATATAAAAGAGATAAAAGTATATGATCTATATAAGAGATATAAGGATGAAATTAATGTACTAGATTTATCTTAATAATAATAATATACTATAACTCCATATAAATTTTGTTGTGTTATATTATTTGTTCAATTAACTATTTAGTACTTTGTTTGGATTAACTCTTTTATCTCTTTATAAACTAAGTTTGGGGTATAAATACACCACAGAGAAAGTACTTGGGCCTCAGAATTTGGTATGTGTTTTATTTTTTCTAACTTAACCAAGGCTTGATTCTGTTAGGAATAGTCCCAAGAGATAATTGAGAGGGGGGGGGGGGGGGGGGTGAATCAGTTATCTACAAATTTCAATTCTTTATCCAGTTAAGTATACTTCAACATTAAACAAAAACACAATGAAATAACACTTGAACACAACACCAATATTTTGGTTATGAGGAAATCCAAATAGGTAAAAACCCCAGTGGGAATTGACACCCACTAATAATCTGCACTAGTGTTTTATGATCCTTGTTAGAAGATCTTCAACCTTGTTAGGAGTTGTCTTTACAAATGCATTTAGTACAGTGACTTGGTCAAGGGTTGGACCCTGTTAGGAGTCTTTTACAATTAACCCTGTTAGGGGTGAGGACGCACTGTCTGAGAGCTCACTGCTCAAAGGGGTGAAGGCTACAACCTTCTGAATAAAAGGTACACACTATATCTGGATCTTGGTGAACTGCACTTTGACCTACTATCTGGATCAATTCCAGTGTATAGCATAAAATCTTTACTTGGTCACATAGACCTTCTACTAATGGCTCAACAATTTGCACACTCTGCTCTACTCTTCACATTCTACTCTGGACCATACCTTAGCAATCACAAATGACTGCCTATAAATATCTTTCCTCTAAATGATATAATCAAGTCAGCCTATTAGAACCACCTTGAAATCATAATAGAGAAACAATAACACTCTCCAATAATTTTCGAGTCGGCTCTACTAAGCACGCAACACAAACTGGGACCTATCTAAATAAATAAGTGTAGACGCACGCTACACACTGTAGGCTCTACCAAACTAACTAAAAATTTCTCCTCAAGATGAATTAAATTATGCACTCTTAAAAAATTATTCATAACTCTTCTCCAATTAATAATCCAAGCGTGCATACCGGAATGATGGGCGCAACTCCTGTACCAACATAATCTCTGTTGACTCTTTTGAATAAACATAGGAAACTGCTATTGGTGAATAACAACTGCATAACTTCACTTCTACTGCACATTAGACTCTGCATCCATGAATGTAACATTACTAACATGTCTCCATATCATATTTAAAGGTGGAAGGCTCCATGATGACTGTATGAACAATTACTCATAGAACACTGCTTATAATTCTGTCAGGAACACTGCTGACACAAGCTACTATATAACTGTATATACTAACAATTAACCTATACATCCATGATGTCATGCTGATAACATGTCCATGCTACTTAAAATAAAATTTTATTGCATAAGTCCTCCACGCATGCTACTTACCATATGTTTTCATCAATGACAAACATACAGTCAGCACTGGCTTGCTGGAAAATCTCCAACAATCTCCCCCTTTTGAATTGATGGAAACATATGGAATGAAAACACCACCAATCCAAATGAGAAATTATTTTATAACATTCTCCATTTCCTCATCAAAACTCCCCCAATGATGAATCCTCCATTTGCTACAATATTCTTCAACATTCTCCATTTTCTCAACTAAACTGCTTCCATAACTGAATATAACTACTCCTTCTTGCTTCTGTGTGTTCTCCCCCTTTGATACTATTTTTCATGACTATATACTACTCCCCCTTTTGACATCAATGGAAAAGGGTGCCAAAACATTTTAGCTGTAGTACTACTCCTAAAGTAGAGTACTCAACCTTCCACCAGTCACTGAGGATTGATGCTTTTTCTTCTTTCTCTAAGAAAAATCAGGGAAGGGAATTACTCCGAGCTTCTCCCTAAGATACTCAAAAGTATCCTTTGGTAAAGGCTTTGTGAATATATCTTCTAGCTATTCCTTTGTACTTACATAATCCAATTTGACTTCTTTCTCTGCCACTTTCTCTCTAAGGAAGTGATACTTGATCTCTATGTGTTTTGTCTTTACATGCATCACAAGATTTTTTGACATATTGATAGTGCTAGTGTTATCACAATGAATAGCAATAGGATAATTAATCTGAATACCAAAGTCCTTTATCATCTATTTGATCCAAATAATTATGGAACAATTCAAAGCTGCTGCAACATACTCTACTTCTACTATTGATTGAGAGATGCAATTCAACTTTTTTCTTACCAAGTGACAAGTCTGTCACCAAGAAATACTGCTCCACCAGATGTACTCTTTTTTTCATCAACACATCCTGCCCAATCTGCATCTGTATATACATGAAGCTCAAAATTCTCTGAGTTAGGATACCATAGACCATAATCTTTAGTGCCTTGCAAGTATCTGAATATTCTTTTTACTGCCATGAGGTGACTTTGTTTAGGCTCCGCTACAAATCTTCCAACTATGCCAACTGCATTAGAAATATCAGGTCTAGCTTGAGTAAGATATATGAGTTTACCAATCATAGACTTGTACATTGTTGTATCTACTACTAGAGAATCATCTTCTTTTGTAAGCTTGCATCCTGTTATAATAGGTGTACCCACTGGCTTGTAATCATCCATCTTAAATGTCTTCAAGATCTCTTTCACATATTTAGTCTAATTTATGAATATACCTTTGTCTGTTTGCTACACATTCAATCCCAAAAAGTATTTGATAGGTCCAATCATGCTCATCTCGAACTCACTCTACATTTACTTAGCAAATTCTACACTAAGTTTGTCATTACCCCCAAAGATAATGTCATCAAAAAATATAGCTACAATTAGTAAACCTTCAGATGTCTCTTTGATAAACAAATTAGAATCTACTACTCCCTTTTTGAATCCAATTTTTGTTATATATCCATCAAGTCTCTCATACCAAGCTCTAGGGGATTGCTTAAGTCCATAGAGGGATTTCTTCAATCTGCATACCATATCAAGTTTTTCTGATAAGGTGAATCCTTCTAGCTGTTCAATGTATACTTCTTCCTTTAACTCTCCATTCAAGAATGCTGACTTAACATCTATCTGATAAAATTTGAAGTTTTTGAATGTTGCATAAGCTAGAAACAACTTAATAGCTTCTTATATGCTCACAGGTGAAAATGTGTCTGAATAATCAATACCTTCTCTTTGCGCATATCCCTTACATACTAACCTTGCTTTATTCCTTACTACTGTACCATCTTCATTCATCTTGTTTCTAAATATCCACTTTGTTCCAATCACATTCTTATCACTAGGTCTTGGGACCAGTTCCCAAGTATCATTTTTGATAATCTGATCTTGTTCTTCTTTCATAGCATCATGCCAATTTGAATCATTACATGCATCTTAACCACTTTAAGGTTCTATCTGAGATAGTAAACATGCCACTTCATTGCTTGCTGAACTCTTTGCTTTTGATCTTGTTGTGACTTTACTGTTATGATCTCCAATGATGTCATCCTTAGAGTGATATCTAGATGTATACTTTGGAACTTTAGGTGATACAGACTCATCTTCCTTCCAAGTTTCTTCTTCACTTGTTTTAGGGTCATTAAACATTACATTAATACTGTCAAACATCTCTTCAACAACTGTCTCACTAGTGGAAGGAATGGGTTCTTCTTCAATCATAAGTGCATAATCATGATATCTTTCTTGAATCATAAAATTTTCATCAATCTTGACATGAGCACTTTCAATGATCTTCAATCTCAAGTTAAAACATCTATAAGCTTTATTTTTAGTAGAGTAACCAATAAAAATACCTTCATCACTTCTTGCATCAAACTTGCCTATTGCTTCATCTCTCTTGATGTAGCACTTGCTTCCAAAGATTCTAAAGTATTTCAATGTGGGAACATTACCAAACCATAGCTCATATGGTGTCTTGTCCGCGTCAGGCCTCAATTGTATTCTATTGATGGTATAGACTGTTGTATTGGCTGCATCTCTCCAATAGGTGTGTGCAATATTTCCTTCAATCAAGATGGTGCGCGCTGTATCAAGGATGATTCTATTCCTTCTCTCTACAATCCTATTTTTCTGAGGGGTTCTAGGTGCACTCAATTATCTCTTTATGCCATGTTGTTCACAGTACTCATAGAATCTGTCAGAGGTGAATTCTCATCCTCTATCCGATCTTAGATACTTTATCTTTAGTCTAGATTCATTCTCAACCTTAGCTTTGAATATTTTGAACTTCTCAAATTCTTTTGACTTATCTTTCAAGAATGCAACCCACATCATTCTAGAATAATCATAAATAAACAAAATGAAATACCTTTCACCATAGTATGATCTTGTTTGAGTTGGTCCACATAGGTCTGTATGAATCAGATCCAAGTTGTTTTCTACAGAATTATGCTTGCTCCTGAATGAATTCCTCACATGCTTTCCCATCACACATTCTCTGCAAATAGTATCAACTGGCTTTGCTATGCTAGGTAGATCTCTTACTACCTTTACATTTCTTATTTTTACTATGTTATCAAAATTGATATGACATAGTCTATTATGCCATAGCCAACTGTCATCTACTTTAGCAACAAAACAACTTGCTTCAAAATTAAGCTGAAAAACATTACCTTTGGTCTTTGAGCCTGATGCAATCATTACACCATCCTTGTTATTAATGATGCATTTGTTGTCTTTGAAATCCAATATATAAAATTTTTCAAGAAACTATCCAACACTAAGAAGGTTATGGGTATGTGCAAGATCATGAGGGGCCAAACTATGCCCTTAAGTGGCAATGAAAAATCAGTAAATCAGGGTTTGTCAACTTGACGTGAAAATTTGAACTAGCTATCAACCTAATACCAAAAAGTTGTAAGAATAGAATCTGTAGGAAATTGAATGTAGTTTCTAAACTACTAGGCCTTTTCTAAAAAAAAGTTAATATAATTGGTGAAAAGTATAGATTTCAATACAACAGTACAAAAATTTCAAGAAAAACATAAGAAGTAGGTGTATGTTTGACCACCTTAATCATGATCAAATGATAATATTTTTTTATAATATTTTATATATAAGTAATAGATTCATTCCCAGATGTGATGCATATTTTTTTATAATTTTATTCCAAAAAAATAATTAATTATGAATTTTCTGCTACAACATTTTCAGAATAAAAAAAATCTCGTGTCTGACCACCTTAACTCATTCAAAACTTTACAAAATTCAATTTCATTTTATTTTTCCTTATAGTAGGCGAAGCATAGAATGTGACACATTTTTTGGATTTAAAAAATGTTATACCATTTGAAAGTTATAGCTATTTTTCAATCAGTATATAAATCAGCACTTTAGAGGTAACTCAATTAGAAAATAACTAATAATTACTTACCGAATTCAAAATTTGACAGGAATTATATCGATAGAAAGCTAATAATCTCCTTAAAATACCCTTTTCATTTCATCAAATTCGGGTGAAAAAAATTGTCAACTACATGGTCAAAGTCTAGAACTCAGAGAAATAGGGGAAAAACACATTTTTGTGACATTTGAAGAGTTGACCAGGTAGGTTTGGTGCACAAAGCAATACCGAGCCTAATTGGGTACCCAATTTGAAATCGGGTACCTGATTATGCCAAGTATGAAAAAATGGCGGTAGTATATGAAAAATTTGAACTTTTTGAAATCGGGTACCCGATTTTGCCAAGTATGAAAAAACGGCGGGAGTATATGAAAAAACTGAACTTTTGTATATAATGTTTAAATATGTATTATATATAATTATATATTAATTTATATATTTTATATTATATAAATATATGTATAAATTATATATATATATATTATATACATATATATATAAATAACGTTTAAGGGGTATTAAGGGATATTATGTAAATTTTTTAATATATATTATATATTAATATATATTTTATATTAAAATATTTTATATTATAATATCTCAGAATGTTTAAATTGTATGTCATATATATTTTATATTAATATATATTTTTATATTAATATGTATTGTATATAAATATATTTAACAAACTTATATTATATTTATATCTATAAATTATATATATATATATATATATATATATATATATATATATATATATATATATATATATATATATATATATATATTAATATATAAACTTTATAGAACATAATATTTAAATTGTATGTTGAAAGGGGTTACCGAGACTTCCTATGGGTCCTAGTACGCCTTATCACGTGTTAGGACACCTAAGAAGTCCCCATGACCCCTTTTGACACATTGAAATGCTTGAGTGTGTTTGAAGGGGTCAATTCAAACACACTCGAGCATTCCAATGTATCAAAAGGGGTCATGGCAACTTCCTAGGGGTCCTAATGTGTGTCCAAAGGGGTCACTTCGGACACACTCAAGAATTCTAATGTGTCAAAAGGGATCATGGGGACTTCCTAGGGGTCCTAATGCGTGATCAGGCATACTAGGAACAATAGAAAGTATCCATGACCCCTTTTGACACATATGAAACCTCCAGTGTGTCTGAAGGAGTCATAGGACCCCTTCAGACACACTTGAGGGTTTAGATGTGTCAAAAGGGGTCATGGGGACTTCGTAGGGGTCCTAGTATGTCTTATCATGCGTTACGACCCTTAGGAAGTCCCCATGACCCCTTTTGACACATTGGAATGCTCAAGTGTGTCTTAAGGGGTCGTAAGACCCCTAAAGACACACTTGAGCATTCCAATGTGTCAATAGGGGTCATGGGGACTCCCTAGGGGTCCTAGTATGTCTTATCATGCATTAGGACCCCTAGGGAGTCCCCATGACCCCTTTTGACACATTGGAATGCTCAAGTGTGTCTTAAGGGGTCCTAAGAACCCTTAAGACACACTTGAGCATTCCAATGTGTCAAAAGGGGTCATGGGGACTCCCTAGGGGTCCTAACACATGATAAGGTGTACTAGGACCCCTAGGGAGTCCCCATGACCCCTTTTGACACATTAGAATGCTCAAGTGTCTCTTAAGGGGTCATCGGAACCCTTAAGACACACTTGAGAATTCCAATCTGTCAAAAAGGGTCATTGGGACTTCCTAGGGGTCCTAATGAGTGATAAGGCATACTACAACCCCTAGGGAGTCCCCATGAACCCTTTTGACACATTGGAATGCTTATGTGTGTTCAAAGGGGTCCTACAACCCCTTTTGACACACTTGAGCATTCCAATGTGTCAAAAGGGGTCATTGGGACTCCGTAGGGGTCCTAACATGTCATAAGGTGTACTAGGACCCCTAGGGAGTCCCCATGACCCCTTTTGACACATTGGAATGCTCAAATGTGTCTTAAGTGTTCCTAAGACCCCTTAAGACACATTTGAGTTTTCCAATGTATCAAAAGGTGTCATGGGCACTCCATAGGGGTCCTAACATGTGGTAAGGTGTACTAGGACACGTAAGGACCCCTTAAGACACACTTGAGCATTCCAATGTGTCAAAAGGGGTCATGGGGACTCCCTAGGGGTCCTAACGCATGATAAGGCATACTAGGACCCCTAGGGAGTCCCCATGACCCCTTCTGACACATTGGAATGCTAGAGTGTGTCTTGAGGGGTCATAGGACCCCTTAAGACACACTCTAGCATTCCAAAGTGTCAAAAGGGGTCATGGGAAATTCCTAGGGCTCCTAACACGTGATAAGGCATATTAGGACCCCTAGGGAGTCCCCATGACCCCTTTTGACACATTGGAATGCTCAAGCATGTCTGAAGGGGTCCTAGGACCCCTTAAGACACACTTGAGCATTCCAAAGTGTCAAAAGGGGTCATTGGGACTCCCTAGGGGTCCTAAGACCACTTAAAATAGAGTTGAGTGTTCCAATGTGTCAAAAGGGGTCATGGGGACTCCCTGGGGGTCCTAACATGTGATAAGGTGTACTAGGACCCCTAGGGAGTCCCCATGACCCCTTTTGAGACATTAGAATGCTCAAGTGCATCTTAAGGGGTCCTACGACCCCTTAAGACACACTTGAGCATTCCAATGTGTCAAAAGGGGTCATGGGGACTTCCTAGGGGTCCTAACATGTGATAAGGCATACTAGGACCCCTAGGGAGTCCCCATGACCCCTTTTGACAAATTGGAATGCTCAAATGTGTCTTAAGGGGTCCTACGACCGCTTAAGACACACTTGAGTATTTCAATGTGTCAAAAGGGGTCATGGGGACTTCCTGGGGGTCCTAACATGTGATAAGGCATACTAGGACACCTAGGGAGGCCCCATGACCCCTTTCAACACATTGGAATGCTCAAGTATGTCTTAATGGGCCCTTGTACCCCTTAAGACACACTTGAGCCTTCCAATGATTCAAAAGGGGTCATTGGGACTTCTTAGGGGTCCTAACACATGATAAAGTGTACTAGGACCCCTAGGGAGTTCCCATCACCCCTTTTGACACATTGGAATGCTCAAGTGTGTCTTAAGGGGCTCTCAGATCCTTTAAGACACACTCTAGCCTTCCAATGTCTCAAAAGGGGTCATTGGGACTTCCTAAGGGTCCTAATGTGTGATAAGGCATACTAGGACCCCTAGGGAGTCCCCATGACCCCTTTTGACACATTGGAATGCTCAAGTGTGTTTTAAGGAGTCCCCATGACCCCTTTTGACACATTGGAATGCTCAAGTGTGTTTTAAGAGGTCTTAGACCCCTTAAAACACACTTGAGCATTCCAATATGTCAAAAAGGGTCATGGGGACTCCCTAGGGGTCCTAACACGTGATAAGGTGTACAAGGACCCCTAAGGAGTCCCCATGACCCCTTTTGACATATTGGAATGCTCAAGTGTCTCTTAAGGGGTCCTACGACCCCTTAAGACACACTTGAGCATTCCAATGTGTCAAAAGGGGTCATGGGGACTTTCTAGGGGTCCTAACACGTGATAAGACATACGAGGACCCATAGGGAGTCCCCATGACCCCTTTTGACACATTGGAATGCTCAAGTGTGTCTTGAGGGGTCTTAGGACCCCTCAGGACACATTTGAGCATTCCAATGTGTCAAAAGGGGTCATGGGGACTCCCTAGGGGTCCTAACATGTGATAAGGCATACTAGGACCCCTAGGGAGTCCCAATGACCCCTTTTGACACATTAGAATGATCAAGTGTGTCTTATGGGGTCCTAGGACCCCTTTAGACACACTTGAGTGTTCCAATGTGTCAAAAGGCATCATGGGGACTCCCTAGGGCTCGTAGTACACCTTATCACGCGTTAGGACTCCTAGGAAGTCCCAATGACCATTTTTGACACATTGGAATGCTCAAGTGTGTCTTAAGGGGTCTGATGACCCCTTAAGAGACACTTGAGCATTCCAATGTGTCAAAATGGGTCATGGGGACTCCCTAGCGGTCCTAGTATGCCTTATGATGCATTAGGACCCTTAGGAAATCTCCATGACCCCTTTTGACACATTAAAATACTCAATTGTTTCTTAAGGGGTCGTGGTGACTTCCTAGGGGTCTTAAAGTGTGTACAAAGGGGTCACTTTGGACACACTCGAGAATTCAAATGTGTCAAAAGGGATCATGGGGACTTCCTAGGGGTCCTAATGCATGATCAGGCATACTAGGACCAATAGAAAGTCCCCATGACCCCTTTTGACACATATGAACCCTCTAGTGTGTTTGAAGGAGTCGTAGGACCCCTTCAGACATACTTGAGGGTTTAGATGTGTCAAAAGGGGTCATGGGGACTTCGTAGGGGTCCTAGTAAGTCTTATCACATGTTAGGACCCCTAGGAAGTCCCCATGACCCCTTTTGACACATTCGAGTGCTCAACTGTGTCTTAAGGGTTTGTAGGACCCCTTAAGACATACTTGAACATTCTAATGTGTCAAAATGGGTCATGGGGACTCCCTAGGGGTCCTAGTAGTCCTTATCACATGTTAGGACCCTTAGGGAGTCCCCATGACACCTTTTGACACATTAGAACGCTCAAGTGTGTCTTAAGGGGTCTTAGGACCGTTGGGGACTTTCAATGTATGAAAAATGTCATGGGGATGTCCTAGGGGTTCTTAAGGGGTCTTAGGACCCCTTAAGACACACTTGAGCATTCCAATGAGTCAAAATGGGTCATGGGGACTTCCTAGGGGTCCTAATGCATGATAAGGTGTACTAGGATCGCTAGGGAGTCCCCATGACCCCTTTTGACACATTGGAATGCTCAAGTGTGTCTTAAGGGCTCATCAGACCCCTTAAGACACACATGAGCTTTCCAATTTAACAAAAAGGGTCATTGGGACTTCCTAGGGGTCCTAAAGTGTGATAAGGTGTACTAGGACCCCTAGGGAGTTCCTATGACGCCTTTTGATAGATTGAAATGCTCAAGTGTGTCTGAAGGGGTCATAGGACCCCTTAAGACACACTTGAGCATTCCAATGTTTCAAAAGGGGTCATTGGGACTCCCTAGGGGGCCTAACACATGATAAGGTGTACTAGGACCCCTAGGGAGTCCCGATGACCCCTTTTGACACATTGGAATGCTCAAGTGTGTCTTGGGGGTCTTCAGAACCTTTAAGACACACATGAGCATTCCAATGTGTCAAAAGGGGTCATGGGGACTCCCTAGGGGTCTGAACGCATCATAAGGCATACTAGGACCCTTAGGGAGTCCCCATGACCCATTTTGACACATTGGAATGTTCAAGTGTCTTAAGGGGTCCTACGACCCCTTAAGACACACTTGAGTGTTCCAAAGTGTCAAAAGGGGTCATGGAGACTTCCTAGGGGTCCTAACACGTGATAAGGCATACTAGGACCCTAAGGGAGTCCCCATGGCCGCTTTTGACACATTGGAATGCTAGAGTGTGTCTTAAGAGACACTTGAGCATTCCAATGTCTCAAAAGGGGTCATGGGGACTTCCTAGGGGTCCTAACGCATGATAAGCATATTAGGACCCCTAGGGAGTCCCCATGACCCCTTTTGACACATTGAAACACTCAAGTGTGTCCGAAGGGGTCCTAGGACCCCTTAAGACACAATTGAGCATTTCGATGTGTCAAAAGGGTTCATTGGGACTAGCTAAGGGTCCGAACATGTGATAAGGCATAGTAGGACCCCTAGGGAGTCCCCATGACCCTTTTTGACACATTGGAATGCTCAAATATGTCTTAAGGGGTCTTAGGACCCCTTAAGACACATTTGAGCATTCCAATGTGTCAAAAGGGGTCATGGGGACTCTCTAGGGGTCCTAACATGTGATAAGGCATACTAGGACCCCTAGGGAGTTCTCATGACCCCTTTTGACACATTGGAACGCTCAAGTGTGTCCTAAGGGGTCGTAGGACCCCTTAAGACACACTTGAGCATTCCAATGTGTCAAAAGGGGTCGTGGGGACTTCCTAGGGGTCCTAACATGTGATAAGGCATACTAGGACCCCTAGGGAGTCCCCATGACCCCTTTTGACATATTAGAATGCTCAAGTGTGTCTTAAGGGGTCCTTAGACCCCTTAAGACACACTTGAGTATTCTAATGTGTCAAAAGTAACCATTGAGACTTCCTAGGGGTCTTGACATGTGATAAGGTGTACTAGAACTTCTAGGGAGTCCCCAGTGACCCCTTTTGACACATTGTAATGCTCAAGTGTGGTTTAAGGGGTTTTAGGACCCCTTAGGAACACTTGAGCATTCCAGTACTTCAAAAGGGGTCATGGGGACTCCCTATGGGTCCTAACACATGATAAGGGGTACTAGGACCCCTAGGGAGTCCCCATGACCCCTTTTGACACATTGGAATGCTCAAGTGTGTCTTAAGGTGTTGTCAGACACCTTAAGACACACTTGACCATTCCAATGTGTCAAAAAGGGTCATTGGGAGTTCCTAGGGGTCCTAACGAGTGATAAGGTGTACTAGGACCCCTAGGGAGTCCCCATGACCCCTTTTACCACATTGAAATGCTCAAGTGTGTCCGAAGGGGTCCTAGGACCCCTTAAGACACACTTGAGCATTCCAATGTGTCAAAAGGGTTGGCCCCTTTTGACACATTGGAATGCTCAAGTGTGTTCGAAGGGGTCCTAGGACCCCTTAAGACACACTTGAGTATTCCAATGTGTCAAAAGGTGTCATTGAGACTCCCTAGGGGTCCTAACATGTGATAAGGCATACTACGACCCCTAGGGAGTCCCTATGACCCCTTTTGACACATTGGAATGCTCAAGTGTGTCTTAAGAGGTCCTACGACCCCTTAAGACACACTTGAGCATTCCAATGTGTCAAAATGGATCATGGGGACTCCCTAGGGGTCTTAATACATGATAAGGCATACTAGGACCCCTAGAGAATCCCAATGACCCTTTTCACACATTAGAATGCTCAAGTGTTCCTTAAGGGCTCCTAGGACCCCTTGGGGCACACTTGAGTGTTCCAATGTGTCAGAAGGGGTCATGGGGACTCCCTAGGGGTCCTAGTATGCTTTATCACACGTTAGGACCCCTAGGAAGTCCCAATGACCCTTTTTGACACATTGGAATGCAAAAGTGTGTCTTAAGAGGTCCAACGACCACTTAAGACACACTTGAGCCTTCCAATGTATCAAAAGGGGTCATGGGGACTTCCTTGTGGTCCTAGTATGCCTTATCACACATTAGGACCCCTAGGAAGTCCCCATGACCTCTTTTGATACATTCAAATGCTCAAGTGTGTCTTAAGGGGTTGTAGGACCCCTTAAGACACACTTGAGCATTCCAATATTTCAAAAGGGGTCATGGGGACTCCCTAGGGGTCCTAGTACACCTTATCATGTGTTAGGACCCCTAGGAACTCCCCATGACCCCTTTTGACACATTGGAATGCTCAAGTGTGTCTTAAGGGGTCGTAGGACTCCTTAAGACACACTTGAGCATTCTAATGTGTCAAAAGTGGTCATGGGGACTCCCTAGGGGTCCTAATATGCCTTTTCATGGGTTAGGAACCCTAGGGAGTCCCCATGACCCATTTTGACACATTGGAATGCTCAAGAGTGTCTTAAGGGGTCCTAAGACCCTTGTAGACACACTTGAGTGTTCTAATGTTTCAAAAGTGGTCATGGGGACTCCCTACGGGTCCTAGTATGCCTTATCACACATTAGGACTCTTAGGAAGTCCCAATGATCGCTTTTGACACATTGGGAGGCTCAAGTGTGTCTTAAGTGGTCTGAGGGCCCCTTAAGATGTACTTGAGCATTCCAATGTGTCAAAAGGGGTCATGGGGACTCCCTAGGGGTCCTAGTGTTCCTTATCACGCATTAGGACCCCTCAGAAGTCCCAATGACCCCTTTTGACACATTGGAAGGCTCAAGTGTGTCTTAAGGGGTCCGAGGGCCCCTTAAGACACACTTGAGCATTCCAACATGTCAAAAGGGGTCATGGGGACTCCCTAGGGGTCCTAGTATGTCTTATCACATGTTAGGACCCCCAAGAAGTCCCCATGACCCCTTTTGACACATTGAAATGTTCAAGTGTGTTTTAAGGGATCATAGGACCCCTTAAGATACAGTTGAGTATTCCAATGTGTCAAAACGGGTCATGGGGACTCCTTGGGGGTCCTAGTATGCCTTATCATGTGTTAGGACCCATAGGAAGTTTTCATGACCCCTTTTGACAAATTAGAACATTGAAGTGTGTCTTAAGGCATCGTAGGACCCCTTAAAACACACTTGAGCATTCCATTATGTCAAAAGGGGTCATGGGGACTCCCTAGGGGTCCTAGTATGCCTTATCACATCTTAGGACCCCAAGGGAGTCCCCATTGTGTGCTATAAATGTGTCACACTTCTATGGATCATTACATGCAAGGAAACTCAAGAATGAGCCCTCACAAATTGATCCATAACTCCCTAGGCATGGAGTGCAAGGGCTTTTAAGAATGCTCTCAGCTAGAGCTATTTAGCCTATAACCTTGCTAGTAAACCATGCAATGAGAGATTCAATGAAGACAAGGGCAAGAATGCCAATATCCTCAAGAATCAAGAATGAAAATGCAATGCAATGCTATGCTAGAAATGGAAATGCAAGCTAAGCTATGAAAGGAAATATGCAAGTGTTACAACCCAAGCTAATTAATCTATGTGAGCTAATCTAGAGCATAGAAATGAAGCTAATCTAAGAAAGCATAAATATGAAGCTAAGCTAAGAATGCAAGAATGAGATGTAGAATGCAAGAATGAGATGTAGATGCTAAGAATGCTCCAAATTTTCAAAAAGCTCCAAAGTGACCTAGAAATCCTGCAGCATAAAGTTAGCATAAAAATTTGGGGATCTAGAATGAAGAAGAGAGCTCTTCTTTTATAGGAAATGAGGAGGAATGGACCATGGAGATTAAGAGGCAAAAGATTTAATCAATGGTGGAGCTTAAAAGAGGAGCAATCCATGTGCACAAGTATCCTCCAATAGGAAAATAAGAGTTGACTTTTGTGTCCATATGAGACAAAAAGTGCTTTTTCCTTTTTTATAAAATAAGAATAATGCTTTATTTGTGCAACTTAGGATAAGAGGAAAAGTGGGGGCTTTTTATTTATTAAAAGGGGAGGGAATTCCTTTTAAATAAATAAAAACTTAGGATAAGATGGTTAGCCCATAGAAAATAATCGAATAAATGATAGAGCTAGGATTTGATCAAGAACAAGCAATTTATGATTTAGCAAAAGGGGCTAATAGTCTAGATGACCATTTTTAGGTGTATACATTTGCCCCTCTTTGACTAATGTGTGATCGATTTGGGAACACATGCAGTCAAAGAATGAAGTTGAAATGTGAGATCGATTTGAGATCACAAAGCAACTCAGATCAGCCAACAAAGCAAGCAGATAGCCAAGAAGGCAAGCAGATAGCGATTTGACTCCAAAGAATGAAGTGCAAAGAGATAGAAAATCCTGCATGATCAGCCTGGTAGTGACAGTACTGAACACTTAGGAAAGAGATAGCCAATAAGATATGATGTGTCTGCCCCCTCAGGATCGAAAGAAAAATTAGGTAGAGGGAATGCAGAAGCAAGAGAGACATGATCAAATCACTAGAAATCAGAATCAAAGAAAGAGAACAGAATAACCATCAAGTAGTGAAGATATGCCCCACACATGGGACACGGGGCACGAACCAAGCGGTCCCTCAACCCGAAAACACCACGGAGGGGAAGAATTGGAACTTGGGATTGAAAGTGAATGAAAGATTAGAAGTTTGAAAGAGATGGGGATGAAGAGGTGAAGAATGCCCCAGCAAAGATGGAAGGATCAGGCCTCAAAAGGTTAGCCAACTGCATGGAAGAAGGAAAAAGATGAGTTGGGTGATCAAGGTGAACTTGGATTTCGGTTTGGATCCCGAAATGAAAGGAAAATGATGTGATATGAAAGACAAGAAGTGAAAGACATGATCGAGAAGAAGTGAAAGGCGAGCGCAGTTGATTAACAAGTCCATGAAAGATAAAGGAGAGCTCTCTCCATATGCAAGATGCAAAACTAACTAACATGAACTTAAGAATGCAAGCTACATGAAAAGTGGTTTACTTGCAAGGTTACAAAGCCAATAGACATCTAATATTCATCATCGAGCGTTATTGGTAGTGTCGCAAGATCATACAATACACATTAGCGTAACTATGTGGATCTGAATATGATCTATATAAGATAGAAATTTGGGAATCCCATCTAAGCATCAAAGACATGCAGGTCAAGATGACTAGTGCAGTGAGATTACCTAAGTTTGATATACCAAGATTATGCTCGCATTGAGACACAAGAAAGTCAAGATAACTATAAGCATGCACTCGCAAAATAGTCAAGGATAATACCTTGTAGGTCCATAGTGTCAAGTAAGACTAGCATAAATGCTCATGACAGTGAGGACCAACAAGATATACCCACAAGCAGATAAAGAAATAAAACATGTTCTCATACCCTCAGTCTTCTAGCTATGCATCATCGAAAACAATCATAGGGGGAGAACACTCAGCAAAGAAATCATCATAGACAACACACAAAGAAATAAAGTCAAACAAATCTCAGCAAGTCAAGTGCGTGTGTGTAGGTCATAGAGTCAAGCTTTGAGTATCACATCTGCCAATGAGAAATATTGCATCATCCAAGACGGCGGGAAGGATATCTGATAAGTGTTAAGAAACACTCGACACTAGGGTAGTGTTGAAAAACACAGTTGAGGTGGTGTTGAAAAAAACCATTTACAAGGTGCCTAAGAAACCCAGATGCACAAAGAGACCCAAGATAAGCTGAAAACAACGAATGCCCCTTAGACTAAGACAAGAGTCAATTCCAGGCTAGGAGAGGCAAAGCGAGAAGTGGAGCGAATGAGCGCCACGCAAGACTGATAGACATAGGTGCAAAGGGTCTCAAGAAGTGCCTATTTCTAGGTTTTCACCACTTGATAGATTTATTGCAATTTTTTCAGGACTTTTTATAAATTTTTTTTATATTTTTGCTACCAAGGCGCCTATTTCCAGGTTTTCACCAAGGCACTTTTTCTATTTTTTTTGATTTTTTAAATTTTTTTGATTTTTTTGGGTGAGACATCAAAGTGCCTATTGCTAGGTTTTCACTAGGATGCTCATTTTTTCAGTACTTTTTATGCTTTTTAGGATTTTTTCAGCATCATATATGAATTTTTTTGGTATTTTTTCAGGATCGTAAAATATGTACAAAGGATGCCCCAGACAGAAATGGGCATCAAGAATCTGCTTCCTCTGATGTAGAGAACTAATAGGCCCCATGCCCAAATGCTGCAACTATGACAATAGGAGGTCTCAACCAGTTTGACCAATAATAACCAGCCCTGAGCAATGTCTGAGCTAGCGGAGGATCGTTAGAATGTGGTCCACATATGCCATCGTGGATTTCAGCTAGCACTTTTTCTGACTCCTCTATTTCTAGACACTTAAGGAGAGTTCCATCTAGACCCTTCCTATACAAGTCACCAGAGACAAAGGAAAAGTGTAAGGGATGGCGGAAGGAATGGCGGAAGGAATGGCGTGGTGGATTTGCAAGAGGAATATGAGGTGGAAGATATGAAAAGATGGTAGGATTGTAAGATTTGTGAGCAGGATAGCGTAATTCATCCACCAGGAACTTGAAGTGAAATTTATGCTTTTTCATTTGTAAGATGGATGTTGAAGTAACCAAGGCATTACCAACTTTGTTCTCAGCTCTAGGAATGGGCTGAAGTATAATAGATATGAGATCATGCTTGAAGTAGTGCATCATTTTTTTGTAGAGAATCAACTTGTCATCTTTTATTTGAGAATCATTATTTTTGAGCAGATTTTTATTTTTACTTTTCTTAGGTGTGGATACCACCACAATGTGGTTTTCACCATCCGACCATTGCTTGTTTCTTTTGACATGATGACTGTGATACTTGATTGTTGATTCAATATTTTTTGTTGCTAGTTCTTTGGTGGAAGAAGTAACAGGTGTTGATGTGAGATGAAATGAAGTGACTGGTTCAATAGTATTTATGTGAAGGATGTCATCTCTGGTGACACAAGAGGTTGAGCCTATAGAGTAAGCTCCAAAAGTAGCTAGATCTAGACTTGTCATAGAAGAACCAGCGTGGTCCACTAAGGCAATACGAGGAACAAAATCATCAGACCCCACACAAGACCCATCAACCATGTCAGGTGGGTTACGAGAGGTATGAGCCACATCAACATCTATATATGTCATGGGAGGATCTTCTGGAAGAGGCTTAAGATGCCGAGAAGTAGAGATACTCATGTCATTATGTGAGAGATCACCTCTTTGTAGCAGTCGTGCAATGTTGTGACGTTGTCTATCATAGTGTAATGATTCTTTAGGCACATAGGTTCTAGACATAGAGGCCTCAGCCATATCATCAGTAGATATACATTCTTCTCCCCAAAGAAGTGAAGTAGAGGGAAGATCATCTCCCATGTGAGCCATAGTGTGTAGTGGTGACTCATCTGTATCTGTGTCTGAATTACTGAGCATGGGAGTATTTCTAGAATCCTCTCGATAGATCCACTCTTGAATAGCTTGTTCTTCTCTTTCTGCTTCTAAAGGAACAGATGAAGGAACAAAAGTATCAAAGATCACCATAGCAGAAGTGGAAGGCTTCATCTGATCAGAAGGTCTCCCATATGACCTAGGAGAAATAGGTATAGAAGCAAAGGAACCCATTTTATATTCACCCATACCAAGGCTCATCGTCTTAAATGATTTCTTAGCAGCAACTAGAGATGTACTAGGATCATCAGTAGGTTCATTGTGAGGAACAAATTTTTCAGTAGTAGCAAGAGCATTGATAGCAATAGTATGGTCTCCAGGAATCACAACCTCAGTGCCATTGTATGGAAATTTGACGCACTGATGATAAGTGGAAGGAATAGCCTGCATGTCATGGATCCAAGGATGACCCAAAAGAATGTTATATGCGAGTGGGATGTCCAATACTTGGAAGCTAATATCTTTCATGATAGGGCCCACTCGAACAGGTAGTGTGACAAGACCTTTGGAAGATCTTTCCACTTCATCATAAGCTTTTATAGTAATCTTCTTCTTAGAATCCACAGCCAATTCTGACAAACCCAATTGTTGTATGACATTGAAAGAAACAATATTTAACCCTGCACCATAGTCTATCAGGACTCGGCGGACTTGGGTATTGTAGACTAGAACTTCAATGTGTAAAGCTAGATTGTGTGGGTGAGCAATAGATATGTCATCTTATGCAAAAAAGGAGAGAGATAGTGGAGATGAAATGTGGTTGACCATAGCTTGAAATTGATCTAGATCAATGTCATTGGGAACACATGTTGTACATAGAGCCTCATCAAGAATCTCTCTATGTGAAGGGGATAACCGAAGCAACTCAAGGATAGATATCTGTGCTGGTGTCTTTTGCAAATGTTGGACAAGATCATAGCTAGGGGTGGTTGAAGGAGCTGCTTGTTTGGAAGGCAAAGCTTTCTTGGGATCTTGCGCAGTTTTAAGGACAATCTTGGCTTGCCCCCTAGTAACAGCATTCAGTGTCTCACTTTGGGAAGATGAACTACCACGTGTTTGCAAGACTAACTTTGGCTTACCATGATTGGTGTTATTATCATCTTGAGACCTCATCATTAGAACACTCTCAACGGGCTCTACCATGTTAATCACAAGCATATTAGAAGGATACATGTAATTGATCTTTGCATCATGATTCTTCTTATGTGTTTGAGAGGTTTCCCCCTTATCATGCTTAGGTAGAGGATATTTGAAAGCTGTGTGATCAGAATTTTTAGTTAAGCCATCAGTGGAGATTGTGCTGTTCTCAATAAGATCCTGAATATCATCCTTAAGCCTAAAACAATTTTCTGTTGGATGTCCCTTGTTTCTGTGATAATGGCAGTAATGATCCTCTCTCCACCAATCAGGCTTATTTATCGGATCCCAGTTACCAGGTTTATCAGGAAGCGTAATATATCCATTGTCAACCAAAGTCTTAAGGATCACATCGTAAGGTTCTGCCAACTCTGTATAGACTCACTTTCGAAATGACTTCTTAGGCTTATCTGCATATTGAGGTTTAGGAGCATTGTGAGTGTTGCTAGCTTCTTGTTGTTTTGCTGCATAGATAGCGTTGGAGAGATTAAAAGTGGGCTCTTTAACTTTAGGAGCATCAACAACCCCATCATTAACAACATACTTGTTCTTATTCCAAGGTTTGTTCTTGTCTTTGCCATTGCCTTTAGCATCTTTATTAATAACAATATCCCCTTTTCTTATAGCTACATCCTCAATCTGATATGCACTTTCAACCATGTCATGGAAGGAGGAGAACAGTTGCTTCCTTAGATCATAAAATAGCTCAGGCACAAGAGTGTTGACAAAAATATCAATCTTTTCTCTTTCGGGTAGCTGATGAGGATATCAAGAATACAATGACCTCCAATGTTGTAAGTAAGTTGCAAATGGCTCACCTTGATGTTGTCTTAGATTACCGAGATCTATCACAGTGACAGGTTGTTGGATGTTGTAAGAGTACTGCTGGGTAAATCGTTGAGCTAACTCATCAAAATTCTTAAGTGGTGGTGTCAATTTCGCAAACCATTCCAAAGCTTGGCCTCTTAAGCTTTGAGGGAATAAGTGTAGGAGATATGTGTCTTCATGAAGAAAGTCCATACTAAGAGCATAAAAAATTAAAATGATGCACATGGTCATGAGGGTCACCATTTCCATCATACTTGTCATATTTAGGAACCTCAATATCCTTAGGAAACGGGACCATGTATAGATCTTTATCAAAAGGAAGAGCACAAATTGATTCTACAAAAGAGACCTTTGGAGGCTCTCTTTCTAATGCCATTTGGGTAAGGTGTTGATTTGTCTGACGTAATTCTCCTTGAAGGACTTCCAATTCAATTGGTACTCTTTGTTGGACAATTTGTCTGACATCATAGCCGGGAGGAAGCTTGTATCCTCTAGAAGTCATATATTGAAAATATTGATCACCATTACGCTCTAAAAGCTTATGCATCATTCATTGGAAATCCACATCTTGTTCACATCTCATAAGATCCTCACTAGAAATCTCATCATTAGCCTCTGCCTCATGTTGAGAGGGAGGAGGTCTAGGTGGTGAAGAAGGCATAGCAAAAGTTGGCCTTGAAGGAGATCTTGGTGGCGTGTTGTTGTCATTGTTTCCATTGTTAAAAAGAGGTCTATGCTCATGATTACTAGTCTCAGGTTGCTCATGAAATGTCCCTCTATAAGCCATGAACCTAGTAGCATCCATCCTTTGTTGATTGTGTTCTTTGTCTAAGCGCGCTTGATTATCCTTACGCTCAAAGTGTTCTTGCAAGAGTTGAAACTTTTCTTGTTCAGTCAAAGTGAGTGAGACACTGTCTGTGTTTTTGGGGGTCTTGAATGCAGAAAAGAGGAAACCTCCTTTATACCATGGTGTAGCCTTAGAATTCTCAGATTGGTCAGAAATAGAACTGTCATTGCTAATGGGTGCTTTGGAACGTCTAGTTGGAGAAGGTAGCTGTGTATAATTGAATGGAGGATGACTCTCCTGCTCAAATTGAGACTGAGTTGTAACCGGCATGAAAAGAGATGTTGGTTGACTAATAGAATGAGACAAAGTTTCTTAGATTTGAGATAAGAAAAGCTAATAAAGATCACTTTTCAAAGTAGAACAATAGAGAGATGGCTCGTCAAAAGTGCTCAAGCACTTACAGCAATCAATTGACTAAAGCTGAGCAACGAGCAAGAAGCTCAATAAGCAAGTAGCTAGAGAGGTAACCGTGATGCGACAAGTGATTAAGAGTAGCATTCATTAAACTCAAACCCAATAGTTTTAGCTCATTTGTTTTAGTCTAGAACAAATCTAAGCATTTAGGTAACAAACCAGTTTCAGGTAAGAATAGAAAAAGACACTCTACGACAAGTTAAAGTGCAAGTTTAGCCACTCTGAATTGTAGCAATGACAGGACAGTAGAAATGACTCAGGATTCTTGGTTGAGGGTATGCAAGGATACTTCAATATCATATGACTCTTGACCAGTGAACGTGAAAAACTCAGTTTTGAAGCGCTTGGACCAAATTTGTAGATTGAACAGTGTAATTTCTCAGTTTGACAAACAGTAGCAATAGATAAAAGATAGGTTTACAAACAGTATGAGATCAAACATGTCATAGAACACTTGAAACAAGGGCAAAAGAAACCTTTCCAAGACAAGCACTTGTGATATCAAAATAGGGAACCTTATGAATGCTACCGTTTGTTTGAATGTTGAGAACATTTACATTGGTATAGCACAATCGAAGACAATTCAAGCAATTACTACCTAGAAGGACAAGGCTCATTACTTAGCAACATGGCCCACAACTTGATGCTCCCTTGCCTCACACCAAGTGGTTGCCCACAAGAGATATTGGCATTGTCATGGAAGTGTCAAAAACACAACCAAAGGAACACATATGGTGAGTGTCTTGGGGTGATCCAGGTAAGTCCACTTGGATCAATCCTTGCACCAAGAAGCTAAGCGGCTAAAATAGGGTGGCCTCTATCTAATGGTTCATAGTAAGGGTTTCCGTTCATAGCACCCCTCTTGCTCCTCATAAAGGACTAGGACCTCGCGGCCTCAAGAGTACCTTAAGCATTCTTGCTTAATGCTTTTCTCATGGTCACAATCCCACAAGTTACTCACATCAAGCGAAGATAAGTACTATGTCTACCAAGGTTTTGTGTCCTCGATAGCCTTGAGATTATAGTGAGTTGGAATCACTCACCACCAAGAAAAATGATGACAAGGTTGTCCCCACTTGGGTCGTTCCTCTTGATTTCTCAAGAGCAGGCTCGCTAAAGGATCCTAAGCTCAACAAAGAGTGGATTAATTCTTGAGGTTCAAGGTTTTTGGTTCACCACAAGGGTGAAGAGCATACTCCCCTATCTCAAGAATCTCTCCCAAACACACTAAGCAAAGATTCAATTACCCCCTTGCTTTCAAAATCTCAAGATGGGTCAAGATTTCTGTTTCACCACAAGGGTGAAGAGCATACTCTCCTACCACCTCAAAATTTCTACAATAAGGTATTAAGTGCCTATGAAAGGAAACAACTAGTATATGCCACACTTAATAAAGAAAGCAATTAAACAAGCACTTGATTTGGTTTTTATGCTTAGGGCAGCCCTACAAAAACCATTAGTAGCCCTCTTTGACATGCATTTTTAGCAAATTTCAAGCAAGAAGCACCTACAACCACAACTTGTTAGACCAACAAGAGTTAGGAGAATCAAAATCCAAAATCTAACAATGATTAGTACATGAAAAAAAATCAGATAATGTGCAAAAAATAACTGATCAAATGATAAAATCTGAAAATGAAACCATCATAGTTGGATTAGGCTCGGAAAGACCTTTCCAAGGATATATCACACTTAAAATTTTGATCATTGCCAGGTACAGACATAGTATCGCATGATACTTCACCCGACACCAGTCGATACTTATCAGTTTGCGCGATATTTCGCCCGACACTAGGTGATACTTCGCCCGAGACCAGGTGATATTCTCTACTATAGCCAGGTGATACTTCTAATAGGTGAAGTATCATGCACGCATACAGAGGTATATCACATGATACTTCTGGAAAGTATCGCACGACAATCTGAGACAAAAAAATAGAGATGAAAAATTAAGCTGAAAACTTGCCGAAAAATTGACAGAAATTGACGAAAATGCAAAATTTAAAGGACAAAGTCTATCTACTCTGCCCCATGATGGGCGCCAAAAATGTGTGCTATAAATGTGTCACACTTCTATGGATCATTACATGCAAGGAAACTCAAGAATGAGCCCTCACAAATCGATCCATAGCTCCCTAGGCATGGAGTGCAAGGGCTTTTAAGAATGCTCTCAGCTAGAGCTATTTAGCCTATAACCTTGCTAGTAAACCATGCAATGGGAGATTCAATGAAGACAAGGGAAAGAATGCAAATATCCTAAAGAATCAAGAATGAAAATACAATGCAATGCTATGCTAGAAATGGAAATGCAAGCTAAGCTATGAAAGGAAATATGCAAGTGTTACAACCCAAGCTAATTAATCTATGTGAGCTAATCTAGAGCATAGAAATGAAGCTAATCTAAGAAAGCATAAATATGAAGCTAAGCTAAGAATGCAAGAATGAGATGTAGATGCTAAGAATGCTCCAAATTTTCAAAAAGCTCCAAAGTGACCTATAAATCCTGCAGCATAAAGTTAGCATAAAAATTTGGGGATCTAGAATGAAGAAGAGAGCTCTTCTTTTATAGGAAATGAGGAGGAATGGACCATGAAGATTAAGAGGCAAAAGATTAATCAATGGTGGAGCTTAAAAGAGGAGCAATCCATGTGCACAAGTATCCTCCAATAGGAAAATAAGAGTTGACTTTTGTGTCCATATGAGACAAAAAGTGCTTTTTCCCTTTTTATAAAATAAGAATAATGCTTTATTTGTGCAACTTAGGATAAGAGGAAAAGTGGGGGATTTTTATTTATTAAAAGGGGAGGGAATTCCTTTTAAATAAATAAAAACTTAGGATAAGATGGTTAGCCCATAGAAAATAATTGAATAAATGATAGAGCTAGGATTTGATCAAGAACAAACAATTTATGATTTAGCAAAAGGGGCTAATAGTCTAGATGACCATTTTTAGGTGTATACACCCATGACCCCTTTTGACACATTGGAATGCTGAAATGTGTCTTACAAGATCTTAGGACCCCTTAAGACACATTTGAGTGTTCCAATTTGTCAAAAGGGGTCATGGGGACTCCCTAGGGGTTCTAGTATACCTTATCATGCATTAGGATCCCTAGGGAGTCCCAATAATGCCTTTTGACATATTGGAATTCTCAAGTGTTTCTTAAGGCATTGTAGGACCCCTTAAGATACACTTGATCATTCTAATGTGTCAAAAAGGGTCATGGGGACTCCCTAGGGGTCCTAGTACACCTTATCACTCATTAGGACCCCTAGGGAGTCCCCATGACCCCTTTTGACACATTGGAATGCTCAGGTATGTCTAAAGGGGTCCTAGGATGCCTTAAGACACACTTGAGCATTCCAATGTGTGAAAAGGGGTCATTAGGACTTCTTAGGGGTCCTAATGCATGATAAGGCATACTAGGACCTCTAGGGAGTCCCCATGACCCCTTTTGACATAGTGGAATGCTCAGGTGTGTCTTAAGGTGTCCTACGACCCCTTAAGACACACTTGAGCATTCCAATGTTTCAAAAGGGGTCATGGGGACTTGCTAGGGGTCCTAACATGTGATAAGGTGTACTAGGACCCCTAGGGAGTCCCCATGGCCCCTTTTGACAAATTGGAAAGCTCAAGTGTGTCTTAAGGCATCCTCATACCCCTTAAGACACACTTGAGCATGACAAATGTGTTGAAAGTGGTCATTGAGACTTCCTATGGGTCCTAACGCATGATAAGGCATACTAGGACCCCTAGGGAGTCCCCATCACCCCTTTTGACACATTGGAATGCTCAAGTGTGTCTTAAGGGGTCCTAAGACTGCTTAAGAGTCACTTGAGTATTTTGATGTGTCAAAAGGGGTCATGGGGACTCCCTAGGGGTCCTAAGATGTGATAAGGCATACTAAGACCCCTAGGGAGTCCCCATGACCCCTTTTGACACATTGGAATGCTCAAGTGTGTCTTAAGGGGTCGTAGGACCCCTTAAGACACACTTGAGCATTCCAATATGTTAAAAGGGGTCATGAAGACTTCCTAGGGGTCCTAACGTGTGATAAGGTGTACTAGGACCCTTAGGGAATCTCCATGACCCCTTTTGACACATTGGAATGTTAGAGTGTGTCCTAAGATTTCCTAGGACCCCTTAAGACACACTTGAGTATTCCAATGTGTCAAAAGGGGTCACATGGAGTTCCTAGGGGTGCTAACATGTGATAAAGCATTTTAGGACCCCTAGGGAGTCTGCATGACCCCTTTTGACACATTGGAACACTCAAGTGTGTCTGAAGGGGTCCTACAACCCCTTAAGACACACTTGAGTGTTCCAATATGTAATAAGGGGTCATGGGGACTCTCGAGGGGTCCTAGTATTCCTTATCACGCGTTAGGACTTGTAGGAAGTCCCAATGACCCCTTTTGACACATTGGAATGCTCAAGTGTGTCTTAAGGGGTCATAGGACCCCTTAAGACACACTTGAGTGTTCCAATGTGTGAAAAGGGGTCATGGTGACTCTCTAGGGGTCCTAGTATGCCTTATCACATATTAGGACCCCTAGAGAGTCCCCATGACCCCTTTTGACACATTGAAATGCTCAAGTGTGTCTTAAGGGGTCTTAGGATCCCTTAAGACACACTTGAGTAGGCCAATGTGTCTAAAGGGGTCATGGGGACTCCTTAGGTATCTTAACATGTGATAAGGCATACTAGGACCCCTAGGGAGTCCCCGTGACCCCTTTTGACACATTGGAATGCTCAAGTTTGTTTTAAGGGGTCCAACGACCCCTTAAGACACACTTGAGCATTCCAATGTGTCAAAAGGGGTCATGGGGGCTTCCTAGGGGTCCTAATGCATGATAAGATGTTCTAGGACCCCTACGAAGTCCCCATGACCCCTTTTGACACATCTAAACCCTCAAGTGTGTCCGAAGGGGTCGTACAACTCCTTTAGACACACTGGAGGGTTCATATGTGTCAAAAGGGGTCATGGGGACTTTCTAGTGGTCCTAGTATGCCTTATCACACATTAGGACCCCTAGGAAGTCCCCATGATCCCTTTTGACACATTGGAATTCTTGAGTGTGTCCGAAGTGACCCCTTTGGGCACACGTTAGGACCACTAGGAAGTCCCCATGACCCCTTTTGACTCATCAAAATGCTCAAGTGTGTCCAAAGTGACCCCTTTAGACACACTCGAGCATTCCAATGTGTCAAAAGGGGTTGTGGGGACTTCCTAGGGGTCCTAATGCATGATAAGGCATACTAGGACCCCTAGGAAGTCTTGGTAACCCCTTTCAACATACAATTTAAATATTATGATGTATATATATATATATATATATATATATATATATATATATCTATATATATATATATATATATATATATATATATATATATATATATATATATGTATATATATATATATATATATATATATATATATTATATTAAATATATATTAATATATAATTATATCTATAATACATATTAAAAAATATATAAAATATTTACATAATACCCCTTAAATGTTATATATATATATATATATAATTTATACATATAAATATAATATAAGTTCGTTAAATATATTTATATACAATACATATTAATATAAAAAAATATATTAATATAAAATATTATAATATAAAATATATATGACATACAATTTAAACATTCTAAGATATTATAATATAAAATATATATTAATATATAATATACATTAAAAAATTTACATAATACCCCTCAATACCCCTTAAATGTTATATATATATATATATATAAAATATATATAATTTGTTCATATATTTATATAATATAAAATATATATGACATAAAATTTAAAACCCCTAAGATATTATAATATAAAATATATAAATTAATATATAATTATATATATAATACATATTTAAACATTATATAGAATAGTTCAATTTTTTCATATACTCCCGCCATTTTTTGATACTTGGCAAAGGGTACCCGATTTCAAAAAGTTCAAATTTTTCATATACTCCCATCATTTTTTCATACTCGGCAAAATCGGGTACCCGATTTCAATTCGGGTACCCGATTAGGCTTGTGCTTTGGTGTCAGGTTTGCCCAGGTGTATTGACACCCAGGCCTACTAAAAAGTCAACATACATTTTCATGCGCTTTTGGATGACTAAAAAGTGGATTTTTTTACATCGCCACTTTTTGGCCCCTCATGATATTGCACATACCCTTATGCTGTAAACTATCTACATAAAGAACATCATCAGTGTTGTTCTTTCCATCCAATGTAATAGATCCTCTACCAATGATAGGTTTAGGAGTGTTGTCTCCAAATCTAACCATACCACCATTGCATTTGTCCAGATGAATAAATCTGTCTTTACCACCTGTCATGTGATGTGAACAAATGCTATCTATAATCCAATATGTCCTTATGTCTGCTTGTGAAATCAATGCTAGCTCTTGTTCCATTTTATTATCTATATGATCCATAATGGAAATAATCCAATTTCTTCTTTAACTGAATCATCATCAGAAACTCCATCACTGGCATAGTAACATTCTTTTGTATATTTAGGCTTGTAGTTAGTTCTGAATTTCTTCACTCTTGTAGGACACTTGGATGCAAAATGACCAATCTTATTACATGATAAACATTTGAAAGGCAACTGAACTTCATACTTTCCTTTTCCTTTTCTTTCTTTCTTAGCAATCATAGCAATAATATCATCTATCTCTTTGTCTTCATCTTCATCATCAAAATTACCAGAAGTGTTTGAAGATTTCTTACCAAGGACTGATGCTTTGAAGGTTGTCTCACTTTTAGGCTCTGCCTTCAATCTTGAAATCTCAAAAGCTGAAATTTTGCTGATCAAGGTCTCTCTCTTGAAATTTTTTGTAAGCTGCATGGTCTCATCAAGGATGTTGATCTTGTTTTCATACTCTGTTGTAAGAGTAGTCATCAACTTATCCATAATGTCTTCCTCCGAGATCTCTCCACCATTGTTCCTGATTCCAATAACTGCTTCATTAATCCTTTGGTTGTAAGCTCTAATGTTTTCTTTAGGTAGAATCTCTAATGCATTGTATCTTTTCTTCCATGTCTTTTTGCACACATTCTTTTCTTGTGTATCTCCTTCAAACATGTCTTCTAGGTGATTCCATATCTTGTAGGCCATGTCTATTTTCTTTAACTCTGATAACTCACTATCAGATAAGGTGCTGATAAGGGCTTCTTTGGCTATTGCATTTTGATGGAATAAATCCTTCTATTTTCTAGTAGCATCATCCTTTGCAAGATCTTCTAAGTTAATATCTTTGATAGCCACTTCAAAAAATTCAAAAGCAATGCACTGCAAATGTGTCACCATTTTATTCTTCCAATCAGGATAGTTTTCTCCATAGAACTTAGGACTATCTTTTCTAAAGAATGCCATTTGATCAACCTCAAGCTATTAAAATTTCTCTCCAAGGCACTTGGCTTTGATACCAATTTTTAGGAATAGTCCCAAGAGATAACTGAGGGGGGGGGGTGGGGGGGGGTGGGGGGTTTGAATCAGTTATCTACAAGTTTCAATTCTTTATCCTATTAAGTATACTTAAACATTAAAAACAAACACAATGAAAGAACACTTGAACACAACTCCAATATTTTGGTTACAGGAAACCCAAATAGGTAAAAACCCCGGTGGGAATTGACACCCACTAATAATCTACACTAGTGTTTTATGATACTTGTTAGAAGATCTTCAACCCTGTTAGGAGTTGTCTTTACAATGCATTTAGTACAGTGACCTAGTCAAGGGTCAGACCTTGTTAGGAGTCTTTTACAATTAACCCTATTAGGGGTGAGGATGCACTGTCTGAGAGCTCACTGCTCAAAGGGGTGAAGGCTACAACCTTCTGAATAATAGATACACACTATATCTAGATCTTGGTGAACTGTGCTTTGACCTGCTATTTGTATCAATTCCAATGTATAGCATAAACTCTTTACTTGGTCACATAGACCTTCTGCTGATGGCTCAACATTTCACACACTCTGCTCTACTCTTCACATTCTACTCTAAACCATATCTTAGAAATCATAAATGACTGCCTATAAATATCTTTCCTCTAAATGATATAATCAAGTCAGCCTGTTAGAACGACCTTGAAATCATAATAGAGAAACAATAACACTCTCTAATAATGTCTCAGTCGGCTCTACTAAGCACGCAACACAAACTTGGACCTATCTAAATAAATAAGTGTAGATGCACACTACACATTGTTGGCTCTACCAAACTAACTGAAACTTTCTCCTCAAGATGAATTACATTATGCACTCTTAACCAAGTATTCATAAATCTTCACCAATTACTAATCCAAGCATGTATACTGGAATGATAGGCACAACTCTTGTACCAACATAATCTTTGTCGGCTCTTCTGAACAAACACAAGAAACTACTATTGGTGAATAGCAACTGCATAACTTCACTTCTACTACACATTAGACTCTGCGTCCATGAATGTAACATCACTAACATGTCTCCATCTCATATTCAAAGGCACAAGGCTCCATGATGAATCTACAGACAATTACTCACATAACACTGCCTGTAACTGTGTCAGGAACACTGCTAACACAAGCTTCTATATAACTGTCTGTACTTACAATTAACCTCCGCATCCATGATATCATGTTGATAACATGTATGTGCTACTTATACTGAAATTTTACTGCATAATTCCTCTAGGCATGCTACTTACCATATGTTGTCATCAATGACAAACATACAGTCAACACTGGCTTGCTAGAAAATCTCCAATAGATTCCATAAGAGAAAATCAAGAATACTAATTAATAATAGAATTCCATGGTATTCCAAAGGAAGTGGTCCTATCTTGAACTATATAATAAAAATAAATCTATATGTTCAATGCATAAAAAAATATTGAAAAAAATAAAATTATTCTACTTATCCCCATTAGTTTTTTGACTTGAATTAATAAAAAATATATAGAGATATCTCTTTAATATCACATCAAAAATATTATTAAAACTTATCAATGCATTATCATCTATAAATTAAAGATGAGAATGATAATCAAGATAGATAATGTTACTTTCCAATCCTAAATACTCCTAGTAATTCTCATCCACATCAACACCTTCTCAACCCTTCAACTAGAAGAAAGAAAAGATATGGTAAAATGAGATGGCCTTATCTCAAGATCCTCTCAGAGGAAAAAATAAAAAGATGGGATATTATTAATCAAAACTCAAAATGATATCGAGTTCATGTAGATCATAATACATTAAATCTATTTTGAATAAAAAATAAATCAAAATAAAATATTCTTTAGAAATGACCATCAAGCCTTATCATAAGCCTTGGACAAGTCTAGCTTGATAAATATAGCATATTAAAATCAACCATAGAATAGAGAGTTTCTTAAGAAATAACTATCCCATCTAAAATATAACATTATTTTATAAAGCCTCTTGCTCTATTGATACTAAGGAATCTAGAATCTACTTTAGATAACTCACCATGATTTTCATAATTATCTCTTAAGTAACATTAAACAAAGAGGTATATAAGGTAAAATAAATCAAGAGAGTTAGCCCCCACTTCCTTAGGAGTCAAATCCAATAAAATAGAATATATTTCTCCAAGAATCTATTAATGAGTTCAACACTCACAAATCATATCCCAAAAATCATTCCTTGAAATATCCCAAAATTATAAAAAATCTCTATTGGGAATTCACCTAGACTAGGCGCCTTCCTTTTCTTCATTTGAGGATGAAATTTTCAAACATTTAAATAGTAATAGGTTTCACTAGGTAATTTATTTTAATAGTAACCAATGAAGGGTGTGAGACCTACCGAACAATCATATTTATACTGCTTTATTTTCTATGCTTTCAGTACTTATTTCCTAGACATACTTGACTATTTGAGACACTTATGTAGTTGAGGATCTGTTGAATCCTATGCTATATGTTTGGTACCTAATTTTGTAATCAGGGTACACTCGAGATACTGTATGATTTGATTCAGTTTCAGTTATGATGATGTCACATATGATGTTATATGATGTTTAAAAATATTGTGATGAAAAGTTGGTTTAGGAAACCAAATTTATGCTTAGTTGATTGATTTATAAACATAGTTTTTAAACCATGTAGTATTGATGATGTATTATGTTTATATCATGTTTATTGGACCTAATGATGTGTGCAATGAGTGTGCATGATAATTTGACCATGGATCTAAACACAGGGATTCAGTTGTAGAACCTATGTTTATACTGTGCATTCCAAGGTCCTCTTTGTATAAAGAAATGTGGACCTCATTGTATAGTATTTAATCTGTAAATGTGGTTTGCATGTGTGTATTTAATTTAGCCAATATTTATGTGAATTAGCCATGTCATTATTTTAATTAAATGTGCCAAATTTGGAAAATGGTAGCATATGTGTTGGCATGGTTAGTAATTTGTAATTATTTGGGTCAAGGGTTTGACTAGGGGTTAACCTTAGGGTAGGATCAACTTACCTTGGGTTGGGAAGTTTCTAGATAGTCAACCAAGACTTGAAATCCATGTGTAAAATTTTGGTGGAGTTTAGGAGGGTCATTTGGGCTCCCATAGGTTAACTAGGGTCAGTTTTAGCTACCCAAGTTGATACCTTAGGGGTTAGGGGTCATTTTCAGCCCATTAAGAGCCTTAAAACTCATTTATGACTCCCCTAAAGTCAAGATTTCAAAGGTGGGCGGATTTGAAGAGTTGTGAGGTTTTGTTTAACCTCTCTCTTCTTCCCAAATTTTTTGTCAACTTCATTAATGAGAAGGAAGGCAAGTGGGAAGAAGGGACTAGAAGTTTCTTCCTCTCCTCTGATAGGTTCCTAGATTTTAGGAGGTTTTCCTATTTAGGGAAAGCTTGGATAAGGGTTTGAGTGTTCACCCACTCTCTAGATTTGGAGACCTTTTTCAGTTTTGAAGGGGCTTAGGAAGGACTAGCTTGGAAGGAGTTTGCATTTTTCAGTTTTCATCCTTTGCTTGGATCAAGGTAGGATCTTGTGATATCTTTGGTTAATTTCTTGCATGAGTTTGAGCTTGGAGCTCCATTAATGGAGTCCATGGCTTTTTAAGGTTTTTGTTTTTGAAACTTAAGTTTTCTAAATGTTGTTTTTAAATTTGTAATTGCATTTTGGGATGGGATTCTTCAAGGCTTACTCACCCTTGGGAGGGTGGAGTAACCTTGAAGGGGGTAGTAGGAAGAAGACCCAAGATGTGTAGAGTCTCCCATGTGTGGAGGGATAAAACATGGGGTTCCATGATACCCATGATGCCAAGCATGGCCTACGGGCACTTGGGGGGCATGAGGAGAATTAGACTGAATATCTTGGAGATGGTCTTTCCAAGTACATGTGTGTCTTGGGATATTTGTACTTTGTTGTGGCTTCTCCTCCTGATAGTCCACCTCTACCCCATTTTCAGGAGGGTCTCTTGGAGGCCTTCCTCTTGTAAAACCTTGTTGGAAAATATCTTATAAATGTCTTTGTGTTTGTTTCCTTCATGTTGAGATTCTGCTATATCCCGTTCCAAGATCGGATCCCCTAGCTCGGGGGTGGCCTTGAAAAGGCCTAGGTTGGGAGGTGAGCCTCCGTGGTCAACCTCGTAATTAAAGGTACCCAGCTAAACGCACGGCTTGTAGGATTAATGGACTTAGAGAAAATTCCAGCTTTGAAAACTTGTTGAAATTTCACATTTAACATGTAAGTTTAAAAATGGAATAAGGGATTCCTTGTAGTTTTTATACATAGGATTTGTAGATTCCTTTGAAATTGTATATGGTAAATTTGTAATTTTGGCAATATAAAGATTTGTAGATTCCATTCGATTTAAATGAACAAGTTATTTGAACTTTAGAAATTAATTAATGAGAAATTATCATAATGGAAATTTGATTTTTTTGAATAGGAGATTTTCAAGTATAGTTTTCTTTAAAGGTTTTAAAGTTTATATAAATTTTCATTATTATGGTGGATAATAGTAAGCTACTAAATTGATTTTAGTTGGTCTTGATTTATACCAAAAAAAAATAGATAGATTTAATAAAAGGATATAACGTGGAATTTTATTGAAATTTTTGTACTTAGAACTTTTTTTTGAAAAAAAAAATAAAAAATGTTCGAAATAAATTTTTATTAAGTACATGTTGTGCAGAATGAATTATGGATTCCAAATATGCTTTTAAAATAAAAAAATATTGGGGCTAAATGCCCGCTATTTTAAGTTTCAGGCTTTTAATCTACACCAGTAATTTTTTTAATAGTTATTAGTTCTTTTCTTACAATTAAATACACACACACACACACACACACACACACACACACACACACATAATAGATGAGATATATTTAAAAAAAATAATACATACAAAAAAAATAAGGGGGAAACAAAATTTGGTTTTGTTAAAATGCTGGGAGTTTTTTTTAAAGAAATTTTTTTTGTAACGATTTTGGGGTGGGCTGAAACCCTAACCCCACCCGTGAAACCCTTTTCCCCTGCGCCCTTTTGCAGTGGTCCCAGGTGGTGGATGCTGGGTGGTGCCATCTCCACGCCCCACCACTGCTTACACAGTGGCGGGTGGGGAGTGGCGCCATTCCGTGCTCTCCCCACCACCGCCAGACCCCCACCTTCTCCCCTCCGCTCCCTCCTCCCTCTCCCTCCGCCGCCACCATCTCGCCACCATCGCGCCTCCCCCTCTGCCGCACTCGACTCTGTGATAAGAGTGCACAGAGATGGGAGGGTATTAATAAGGCTTTGATTAAAATTTTTATTTAGCATTTCTTTTTATATATATGTTTTAAAGTTAGTTTATCTTCAGATTTTGATATGTTTAAATTATAAATTTAAATAGATTCACTTTATTATATTAGAATTATGTGATAAGATAGTTGGCAATTGGTTTATTTAATTTTTTTTGTATTGTAAATATACTTGTTACTATATCTTAATTTTATGAAAGGTATAAGATAATGTTATTTAATTTAGTTAAATTAAATGCATTAAATAAATAAATTTAAATTTATTTGGATAGTCTTTTTATTTTATATATTGTAATAGACTTATTTTATTATTGTATGGGGTTAAATTATTAAAAAAGAAGATCCTTATTTTAACAATAGGATGAGAATATTTTATTTGAAGCTTATTAAATGGGAAAATATTCTTTAGATTTCTTAAATCAAAATTTTAGTTCAGTCTTAAATAGATCTAATAAATAATTTTATTTTCTATTAGTTTAAAGTATATTATTTTCTTGCAAATGTTTTATCCTTGAAACTGGTACTTGTATTAAGTTATTAAAATTCTATCTTGTATGAGATTTACTTATTATTAGACGATCGTCCTCGCAGTAGGATGTTTTATCAACTTCTTGCCAACTCGTCAATTCTCTTAAACCTTATAGATCGGGTTGACCAAATTTTATGCATGGTTGACTTTTTGGTCAACTTAGTCAAACCTTGTACATCATCTCGATTCATGTGCATAAAACTTACCCTAGTACTTTTTAGACTTAGTAGAACCTTGTAGTTTATGTTTGGGCACAGTTGACTATTTGTCAACCCTCAGGCAAACCTTGGTCAAACACCTCAGTTTGTGTGCCCAAGTGTTTCTGATTGCATTTTATACCCTTTTAGTTTGGTTGCACGTTCTTCAGTGCATAGTTGACTTTTGGTCAACTCTAGTTGACTTTTAGTCAAACACCTTGATTTGCATGCTGGTCAAAGTTAGTAGTCTAGGGTACCCTGTAGAGTAGTTAGGAGCTGTTTGATGAAGTTTGACTCATGGTCAAACTTGGTCAAATTGCTATGATTTGACCTTTGGGGTGTTGTTAGACACCTCGATACTTTATGTCGTCTATTTTTTCTTTGCACCATTTTGCATGCACGTAGAGACTTTTGCCAATTAGTACTCTTTTCTTAGTTTCGTTAGTGTGATTATTTTGTACTTGGTTAGTAGGTTTTAGAAAATATTTTGTAGTTGTGTTTTGCTCAGTTTTTGGGCATGACATTTTGGTGTTAGAGCGCAGTTTAGTTAACTTTGGGAACCTAACCCACTTCGTAGTTGCTAAACTTGTCTTGTTATGTGTGTAGGATGCCTCCACTCACCCGATTAGCTCGTATATGTGGGCGTGGATGTAGGCGTGTCTATTTATCTCAGGAAAAGGTACATCCAGAGGTAGAAGTTTGAGAGGAGAACCATGTTCCACCTCCCAAACCACCTCTCAATGCAAATGCAGAATTACTTCAGGCCTTTCAGAATCTTGCAGGACTCATTCTAGGAAACATAGTAGGAGTCCTCCTAGATTTGTAGAGGTTCAGGCCAAGCCAGAAGTTGGTTCCATCAGGGGACTAGAACTTCCACCCAGAGATGAGGTTTGCATATTTGAGAGACCACCTCCTGATGTAGGTGATCATATTAGAGAGTTTCTTTAATGTAACCCTCCACCTTTTGCAGGATCTACTAAGGGTATAGAGGCTGAAGCTTGGCTTATAAGCCTTGGAAGGTGTTTTGGATTGTGCCCTTATGGGAGTAATCTTAAGGCACGTATTGCAGTTCATTTATTAAGAGGGACAACCTCCACATGGTGGAGACAGGAGGAGTTCAAAGGACACTTTGACATAGACACACTCACTTGGGAAACCTTCTTGGAAAGGTTTAGGGTCAAATATTTGTCAGAACAGTTCAGGCAGCGTCATATAGATGAATTTTGTGATCTATAGCAGTGAGGACTATCAGTGGCTCAATATGAGAGAAAATTCCTCGACCTCCTCCCTTATGTATAGTACATGAAGGATGAGAAACTTTAGGTTAATCTCTTTATCAAGGATTGAACCACACCTTATCCGACATGGTACGCATGACTCCACTAGTAGACTTGCACTACATAGTTGAGAGAGAAATCATAGCTGAGGATATTAATAGAGGATCTCAAAAATGTAACTCCACACCTCAGAATTATGGCTATTAGAAGCCCCCTTGGAAAGGGAATCATAGGAACAATTCGGGGAATTTCAAAGCCCCACAGCCTCAGCAACAACAACAGTCTCAATAGAGCCAGGCATAGAAGCCACCATAGGGACAACAAGGCTTAAAGCCCAAGCAGTGAAACTCTTAGGGTCCTAAGAAGGGACAAAAATCTCAGGCCCCTTATACACCCCCAGCTCAGTCAGAACAACCCTATAAGGGGAGATATAGTGGGTCTACTCAGACATGAGGATCTTTGCAGTCCAGACCTTAGGGCATTTAGGTTTAGAATCGTGGACCATGTTATACTTGTGGTGCCATGTGGCACATATCCAGGGAATGTCCTCAGAAGGGCAATCAATGGGTAGTGATGTCGGAGCCTATAGTTGGGGACATGGGCCAGTCCCACAATGTGTTTGCAATGGTTGATAACTGCTAGGCTAAGCATTAGGCTATAGTCATCGAGGCATCAGGTATGATCTGAGGTAGTGCAGTTTATATCCTTTTTTATATTGGAGCTACTAACTCCTTTGTTTCTCCATCAGTCATGGAGCGTTGCGGGCTATTGGGAGCTAGGTAGGATGTTAGGTGGGAAGTTGAGTTAGCTTTAGGAGCTAGAGTACCGGTTACCTCTTTGGTTAGGGAGTGCCTAATTCAGATTGGTGGTTGGACCACCTTAGCAAACCTTAGAGTTACACCTCTTGGATCTTACGGACTAGTTCTTGGCATGGATTGGCTTTATGCTCACAAGGCCAAACTAGATTGTCATAAGAAGTTGATCGAATGCTTGGATGATGATGGCAACACTACTATGATATCTGGAGTCTAGAGGCTTGTATCCCTTCGTATGATCTCCGCTTTATAGCTTAAGTGAAGCATGCGGAAGGGATGTCAAATGTTTGCTTTCACCATCAGTGATAGGGAAGATGAGGTAGAATATGAAACCTCATTGGATGACCATCCCATACTACAAGAGTTACATATGTGTTTCCCTCAGAGCTACCTGGTATGCCACATCAAAGGGCAGTAGATTTTCATATAGATCTTGTACCAGTAGAAGAACTAGTTTCCAGAGCATCTTACATGATGACCACTAATGAGCTTAATGAGCTTAAGTTGCAGCTTGAGGGACTGCTAGAGAAAGGACACATTCATCCTCATGTTTCTCCTTGGGGTGCACCTGTTATTTTTGTGAAGAAGAAGGGTAGATCTCTTAGGTTGTGTATGGATTACTGATAGTTGAACAAGGTTACCATCAAGAATTGGTATCCACTTCCTAGGATTGATGACCTATTTGATCAGCTTTAGGGTGCCAGAGTGTTCTCTAAGATTGACCTTAAGTCAGGGTATCACCAGTTGAGGATAATGGATAGTGATATTCACAAGACCGCATTCCACACTAGATATGGCCACTATGAGTTCATCGTGGTTCCATTCGGTCTTACCCATGCTCTAGTTGTATTCATGAGTCTTATGAACAGAGTATTTTGTACTTTCCTTGACAATTTTGTGGTGGTATTCCTTGACCATATCTTGATCTATTCGAAGAATGAGAGAGAGCACGAAGAGCACCTGAGACAAGTTTTGCAGTGCCTTAGAGATAATCAACTTTATGTTAGCTTGTCAAAATGTGCCTTCTTGAGATTAGAGGTCAAGTATTTGGGCCATGTGATATCTGGTGATGGGATCTCAGTAGAACCATTGAATATTGAAGCCATTATGAATTGGTCAACACCTACCTCAGTGACTAAAGTGAGAAGCTTCATGGGTTTAGCCGGTTCTTACAGAAGGTTTGTTGAAGGGTTCTCTCAAGTAGCACACCCTATTACTTCTCTTTAGTGAAAGGGAAAGAAGTTTGAGTGGACTGAGAAGTGTGATTGAGCTTTTTAGGAGCTCAAGAGAGCATTGAACAATGCACCCATTCTTGCTATGCCAGAGCCTTCAATAAAGTTTATAGTTTTCACAGATGCTTCCCTAGATAGTTTAGGGGCAGTTCTTATGCAGGATGGATGAGCTATAGCCTATGAGCCCAGGAAATTGAAGACTCATGAGATCAACTATCCTATCCATGATTTCGAACTTGCAGCAGTGGTACATGCTTTGGTGAGATGGTGAAACTTTCTCTAAGGACATCAATTTGAACTTCATTTGGACTATCAGAGTCTACAATACATCTT